>ML827837.1:121864-137433 GCA_009831015.1 Picea engelmannii
CCTAAATATCTTAGAGATCCCTTTCTTAGTGGATCTGATGAGAGATCCTCTCCATGGTGGTTAAGCCTCCAAATCCTATATAATGAGGGATTTCCATGGAGGAAGGGGAGATGGAAAGAATTGTGAAGAATCTAACTTATGATATCATGAGAAAGATGTCATTTGGAGCATCAACCTTTTCTGTGTGGACTGTTTAAGAAAGGGTTTGGACAAGGAGAGCTTGGTGAAGTTGTTGCACTACATCCATGGCTATAAGTAACACTTTGTTCTCATCAATATAATCAATGCTTGGCCTGTTTCTTTCAAACTTGTACTTGTTCCATATAAGTTTATCTACAGTAGATGGATCTATGTTCTAGCTAATCTCAGTAGAGTAGGAAGTTGTTTGTACTTTTGTTTGTCTTGCAGGATCTACCAAGGAGCTCAAGATCGAAGCACATCCTGGACCTTGTAGGAACAAATGACGTTCATAAGGTACATGCTTTCCTCCTTCTCTTTTGTTCATCAGCTTGATTAGATCTAAAAGGAAGTAAGTGTCCATGTTAAGCACCTTCTGTCTTAGAGTTAAGATTCTAGCTCTCAAGAGGAAATCTACCTGTCCGGGAGATTTTCCTACAATAGTCTCACAACTTCCTTGAAAAACAGATTTGCAACATGTGTTGCATCACTGGTCTTCTCGCATGGGATAAAGTGTGCCATATTTGAAAATCTATCCACCACCACAAATATGGAATCAAACCCTCTTTACGTTCTTGGCAGTCCCAACACAAAATCCATGCTTATTGCATCCCAAGGCCTCTCTGGTATTGGAAATGGTTGATACAATTCAATGTTCTGTCTTTGTCCTTTTGCATGTTGGCAGATTCTACATCTGTTCAGAAACTTTATCACTTATGTTCTCATACCTGTCCAATAGTATGAATTTCTCAACTGTGCAAATTTTTTATCATGGCCGAAATGTCCAACCAATCCTCCATTATGCTTTTCCTTCAAAAGGTTTTCCTTCATTGAGAATTTTGGTATGCACAATTGATTGCCTTTGAACAACAACCCCTCTTGAATCATATACTCTGTCCACTGGCTTATGTCTCCCAGCACAGGATTTTTACATGCTTTGTATGCTTCCTTGAAATCTAGATCATCACAATACATATCCTTAAGGTGTTCAAACCCCAAGGTCTTCACCTGAAATTCGTATAGAATCAAACATCTCCTGCTTAATGCATCAACAACTTTGTTAGCATTCCTAGCAATATGTTTTATGACAAAAGTAAAATTCTGCATAAACTCAACCCATTTTGCATGCCTCTGATTCAATTTTTCTTGTCTGGTTATGAATTGTAAATCTTGGTTATCGCTATATAAGACAAATTCCTGTGGGACAAGGTAATGTATTTATTTCTTCGAGGCTTGAATTATGGCATAAAACTCCTTATCATATGTGGAGTATTTTATCTTGGTCTCATTCATATTCTCACTGAAATAGGAAACATGTCTATTATCTTGTCTCAAAACAACTCCATTTGCAACTCCACTTGCATCACATCTCACCTGAAATGTCTTTTCAAAATTTGGCAAGACTGGAATTGGTCGTTCTGTTATTTTCTCCTTCAGTATATTGAAGCTCCTCTCGACCTCCTCTATCCATTTAAAAGACTTGTGCTTCTTATTCACTGTATCCATCATTGGGGCACAAATTCCACTGAAGTCTTTGATGAACTTCCTATAGAAGCTTGCTAATCCATGGAATCTCCTTACCTCAAACATACTCTTTGGTGGCGGCCATTCTTTGATTGCTTGCACCTTCTTTGGATCCATCTTCATTTCATTTTAAGAGATCACAAAACCCAAGTAAATGAGTTATGTCTTCATAATAAAGGACTTCTTCAGGTTTATCAACAACTTCTCTTGTTGTAGTCTCCTCATCACTAGTGTCAGGTGTCTTAAATGCTCCTCTTTAGTCCTGCTAAAGATCAATATATCATCCATATATACAACCACAAACTTGCCAATGAAATCTTTCAATATTTCATTCATCAACCTCATAAAAGTACTCGAGGCATTTGTTAAGCAAAATGGCATAACAAGCCACTCATACAAACCTTTATTTGTCTTAAAGGCTATCTTCTACTCATCACCTTCTCTCATTATAATATGGTAATATCCACTTTTCAAATCTATTTTAGAAAAGAAATTTGCTCCACTCAAATAGTCCATTAAATCATCCATTCTTGGTAAAGGAAATCTATACTTGATGGTGATCTTATTAATGGCTCTTGAATCTGTACACATTCTCCATCCTCCATCCTTCTTTGGACTCAATATAGTTGGTACTGAGCATGGAATGAATCTCTCTCTGACCAAACCCTTGTCTTACAATTCCTGGACTTGGTTCTTCACTTCCTCATTCTCTCGAGGTGTTAATCTGTATGTTGCTTTGTTTGGAAAACTTGCTCCTGGTATCAAGTCAATATGGTGGTTGATACTTTTGATGGGTGGAAATGAGTTAGGCATCTCATCCACCACTATGTCAGCAAAATTATCCAACAATTCCTGAACCTCTTCAGGAAAATCATCCATCGAAGTACTTGTAAGGATAACTCTAGGTTTCCTCACCACAATGAACTACATCTCATGTTCTTTCTTGACTTCTTTCAGGAGTTCCTCCCTGCTCATGATAAGTATTCTTGTGTTGGCTTCCTCTTTCACTTTCTTCTCCTCTATTGGTAGCAACATGTGTGTCCTACCATTCTTCTCCAAGGTGTATGTATTCTTCCACCCATCATGAATGACATTCCTATCAAACTACCATGGTATTTCCAACAAAATATGGCATACATCCATGGGAATTACATCACATAGAATTTCTTCTCTATATACTCCTATCTTAAATTCAACCAAGCATTGTTTAGTAACCATTACCTGGTGTCCTTTCTGCAACCATGAGACTTTGTATGTATTTGGATGTGCAGTTGTCTCCAGCTCCAATTTCTCCACCATATCTTTGGATACTAAGTTATCAATGCTCCCACTGTCGATTATCACCTTGCATACTCTGTCTTTAGTCTTGCAAGTTGTCCTGAAGATATTGTTCCTCTGCATTGGCTTTTCAACTTCTGCCTCTGGTTTTAAGAGAACCTTCCTCAACATCAGGGATCTTCCATCCTCTGCTCCTTCTACTTCAACATCCCTTCTCTCTGCTTTTGAAATGTGAGCTTCACCTCCTCCTTTCTTTTTCTCGGGACATTCCCAAGACATGTGCCCTGTCTTTCCATAGGCATATCATCTTACTTCTCCTTCTCTACTTCTTCCTCTTCCTTTAGAAGAACTTCTTCCACCACTCTGTCTTCCTCGAGAAATTCCTACTCTTTCTAAGTGACTATGTGATTTCTCAGTCTCGTCCTTAGAATTATGAGCTTTGTCATGGGTAACTCCCTTACCTTTGTTTGGGGTTGGGATTTTACCTCTTCCTCGCTGGCTTTGTTTTCTAGTCAAATTCTCCTCTGCCTTCAGTGCAAATTGATAAGCATCCTCCACTGTCCTTATTGACATCATGTTGAGATCATCCTGGATTTCATATCTCAGGCCATTTATATACTTGGAAACTTTTTCTTCATCTTTCTCTCTTTGTCCAATTCTGATGTTCAGCCTGTAGAACTCCTCTGTGTACTCCTTAACTGTCATACCCTTCTGTCTCAAGTTCTGCAACTTCCTAAACAGATTGATCTGATAATCTTTGGGCATGAACTTAGCCTTTAGCTTGGCTACCATTCTGTCCCAATTCTTTATCTTATGTTTTCCTTTGCTTCTCCATTCAACCTGCAGTTCATCCCCCCATAGTGTTGCATGTCCTTTTAGCTCGGTGACAACATGTTTCACCTTTTTTTCTTCATCGACATATTCATAGTCGAAATGTTTGTCCATGGATCTTATCCAATCCAACAACTCTTTAGTGTCTAAATTGCCTTCATACATTGGGACCTCTATCTTGGCTCTGGCTCCCAATCTAACAATTGCTCTCAACAAACGTTCGTCGACAACATCCTCTCCTGCAACCTCTTCGACTTCTACTTCTTCACTCTCTACATAGTTGATGTCTCCAACATCAGGTGCCCGTCTCTGTGTTTCCTCCATCGCCTCTAATCTTGCATGAAGTTCTCGCATTTCTCTTTCTACAGCCCGATTGGCTAAAGGTGGTTCCTCTCCTCTCCTCGATGGCATTGTGTTGACTGTCTGTCACACACAGAGTACAACTTTGAGTTCTTTTGTCTCTTCTCCTTTGCTTGTTGTCTGCAAGAAAAAATTCTGCTCTGATACCACTTGGTGCAGACCCCCTTATCTCCTAAGGGCACTCTAATTCATTAGCTAAGGTTTAATCCACAAAAATCTTAATTACACAAGTATAACAACAATGATTGTAGCATACTTCTCCAGTTTTATAAATTGAGTTGTTCCATATTTGCTAGTTCCAAGTTCAATTAATACTTTTTAAGTTTCCTTTCACTTTCAAATCACAGAAAATTTATTATTCTGCTTCTTGTGAATTGAATGTATTAATATTATTTTGGATGCAAAAGGAAATAATATTGAGCGATTTTAATTTACAGCCTTTGTACAATGATATTTAGTCACTTCTATCAGTTTTCTTACACAACCTTTTCACACATATACATGGACAGGGACATGTGTCAGATACCCACTACAGCATAATAAAAAAATTTATTTTCCTCAAGGGACAGAATCCCCAAAGTCCTACGGGGACCTAACGTAGGCTAGTTCTTTCCTATTCACCTCCCTGTGATCGTGGGTCACGACCACAGGCCGAACAAGTATGGCATCCTTTTGCTCTTCGCGGCTCAACACTGCCAGGGTGTCGAGTCTTTCGACTCTGCAAACCCCGACACAGCGAAACGTCGAACCCCGATAGGGCTAGTGACTACAAGATCCCTATTTGGGTCTTTTCCTCGTGACCAAATTTCATGACCTCGCACCTAAATCGGCAACGACCTTACCAGCCCTTCGCGATTCGGGAAATCGCGATGCATGACTTCTTCCTTTCCCATTCAAATCCCCGAAATTCATGAAGTCTCCCAAGTTTCCCTCCAAAGGAGATCAACGGCTATACGCCACCCATGATCCGATGGTTTGGATCCTTTCGGGATTTCTCTTTAACACTTTTTGCTACTCGCAACCTCGCAGGTTGAAGTGTCGAGCTCTCGTGCTCTTCTTCTCTGAAGTCCCGAGACGTGAAAGTCAGCAATAGTTGACTTCCTCTTTGCACTTCTCGCAACTCGCCACTTCGCAAGTCATAGCGTCAAATCTGGGCACCTCTCCTTCACGAACCCCCGAGAAGCGATATTTATTATCCTTCTCGCATTCTCGCTACTTGGGACTTTGCAAGTACAAGGGTTGAGCTCTCAGGCTCTTATCCCGCGAATCCCCAAGACACGAGAAGTCAACAGAACATTGACTCCCTTCTCCAGGAAACTCGTGTCCACTCGTCAATCACACGGCCCCACCAGGAAAATCTGCCATGTGTTCTCTCACGCTCGGTTCTCGACACTTCGCTACTTGGTAAGTCGTAAATGACTCCTTTCAACCCCCGAACTCACGAACCCCTGACACGCAAGGTATCGAGATGCCAGACCCCACGACTGTCCTCCCTCTTGGATCGATGACCCGAATCCTATCGCGATCTCATGGCTCATGACTTCGTGACTCCAAGAGTCGGGTCTTCTACCTTCAAACTTATGAATCCCCGATACATGAAATGGATGGATCTCTGCCACCTGTCCTCCAACATGGACGGTCCCAATTTCCTCAGGACTTTTGGGATGTAGTCAAGTTCACTCTTCTGCCTAAGTAAAGAATTAGATTGACGGCTTATAGGACTCCGATGGGTCCCTGGGATCTATGGTCCAGGATCCTCTCATGACTTCGCCATTCGCGAGGTCAAGAGACTTCCTCTTCTGATTCCCAATGTCTGAATCCCCGATAGAGAGGATCTCGTGACACATGTCCTTCTGCAGATGGGCGACTTAGATCTATTTCTCCTTGTCACGATTTCTGAGGTCGAGTACTCGGACTCTTGCTCTGCTACTCTTCGCATGAGGTTTAAACCTCATGTAGTTCTCGACAAATCCAATGGTTGTCGGTTGTTTATACCAAGATCTGACGGCTTAGACCTGTCTCTCCATTGCATCGTTCCTAAGTTGCCTGGACACGAATTCACGGTCCAAATTCTTTCACAGACCTTGGGGATCTACGATCCTGATTTCTTCGCTACTTGCGAAGATAAAGGAAAAAGGGTTAAGGCATTTAACGTGCTTGTTTATTCCTTCGATCTAACAGTCATGAATGACCAAAAATCTCCCGACAGGATCTCATCCATTGATCAATACTTATTCTTCGAATCCTCAAGGGATTATGTGACTTCTGCGCCTCTGCAGAGTCTTTGCACACAAAGTGCTACCTCTTCTGAGCTTCTCAAAAAGGGTGTCTCTATGGGGAGATTTATCCAGGGTATCACCCGAGATGGATAAGGGTATAGGTTTCCTGAGAAACGGCTTGAATTCTGAATGGATTCAATGTGCGTATATACATATAAATCTACGTATAGACATAAGCCATACGTGGCCCTTCCATTATAAGCATGCAACCATCATTTCATAATCAAAACACTACACAGGCAATCTTATACTCAAACCATTTATAAAACTGCACAGACTATGAGCATATACATCAGCATATGAATTTCAAGGTGCAAGATGTAAGACACTTATCAGAAATAACACCAGAAATGAGTGCAACTGCTGAGAGGGGTGCTTGTTTCCACCCAACCATAGGCTCAGCGACTCCCAACAGATTTACCACTAGCCACCCCCGAGCTGAGACCACGATGCTGCGAGACTGTGTCTCAGTTTTCCAGTGGCTGAGAACGAGGGTTACTCTCCCCCTTCTCCGCTATCACTCCCTCTGCATATCTCCAGAGTTCTTCCTCCTTCCCTCACATCTGTCTCCTGATCGCCCACACCTCTTGCCTTTTTCCTTTCCAGCGAGGTTGTGTGTGGCACGATCCCCCTCGCGGTGGTCAGGTGTCAGGACGGTCCACGGATTGGCGGTTTACCCCCATCCCTCATTACGCATGAGGAGCCATCCACCTACCAACCTGCGAGTAATTAATTTCGGGCCAGCGAGCCTCTCTTAGTTCTCCGGGCCAGTGAAGACAAAATACGGTATTAGTTTTCGGTGGAAGTTAACGCCACCATTCCAGGTGCCTTCCACCACCTTTATCCGGCCATCGTGGTCTCTTTTTTATCATATTCCCCTCTCAGCAGTCCTTCAATATATATATATATATATATATATATATATATATATATATATATATATATTCATAATATTATTCACATTCATCGACCTTTTTCACAAGGTCTGTTTACATCACACATTCACATTTTGAGTTTGCCACAATACTTGGCTGGTATAGTTATTTTTATAGACTGGGGGGAACAGGATGTTACAATTCCCTCCCCCTTAAAGGAACATCGTCCTCGATGTTCTATCTATCAACATGACCTGCATGTACAGATGTAAACAAAATCAGATATGCTTGTTTCATGGCATCCTCCATTTCCCACGTAGCCTCATTTGGGCCAAAATGTTTCCACTGCACCTTGACCTATGCAATGGTTCAGTTTCGGAGCGAGGTTTCCTTTCTGTCCAGTATGCATTGGGGTTCTGGTAGAAATTATCCCTCCGGTTCCACCTAAATCACAAACCAATCAATTATATGATTAGCATCATGTACATATTTCTTCAATAATGAAACATGGAAAACATTGTGTGCTTTGACTGTGGGAGGAAGTGCTAGCCGATAGGCTACAAGTCCCACTCTATCTAGAACCTCAAAGGGTCCACAATACTGAGGTGCCAACTTGGCACAAGCTCCCATTTTCATGGAACTCTTCATGGGTCTAACTCTAAGATATACATGATCTCCCATTTTGAACTCTCTTGGAGTTCTCTTTTGGTCGGCATAACTTTTCTGTCAGTTTTGAGCGACCTTCAGATTTTGTTTTATCCGAGTCACTTGCTGTTCAATTTATTTTAACATGTTGGGTCCAAAAGATATCTTGTTTATGGGATTACTCCAGTTGACTGGAGTATTACATGGCCTACCATAGAGGACCTCGAAGGGACTCATCTTTAGGGACGCTTGGTAGCCATTGTTGTAGGCGAATTCTACCAGTGGCAGGTAGTCTTCCCATTTCTTGGGTTGATGCATTACATGCACCCTTAACATGTCTTCTAATATTTGATTCACTCTTTCTGTCTGTCCGTCGGTTTGAGGGTGATAGGCAGTGCTAAACAACAATTTGGTCTTTAAACCAGTCATCAGTGATTTCCAAAAGTTAGAAGTAAATTTCGTGTCTCTGTCAGACACGATCTCTTTCAGCATACCATGTAGTCTGAATATATCTTTCATGAATACACGGGCGATATCTATTTCTTTTCAAGTTGATTTGACAGGGATGAAATGAGCAGACTTGC
This sequence comes from Picea engelmannii, assembly GCA_009831015.1. Taxonomy (NCBI): domain Eukaryota; kingdom Viridiplantae; phylum Streptophyta; class Pinopsida; order Pinales; family Pinaceae; genus Picea; species Picea engelmannii. Next base: position 130,418 of record ML827837.1, read on the forward strand.
TCAATTTATCCACCACTACCATAATGGCATCGTTTTGTTTGGTTGAAGTTGGTAATCCCATGATGAAATCCATGGAGATGGTTTCCCATTTCCATTCTGGTATTGGTAAAGGTTGCAATAACCCTGTTGGATGTCAGTGTTCTGCTTTAACCTGCTGACATTCTATGCATTTGGCCAAGTTCTCAGCTATGTCTTTCTTCAATCCAAGCCAATAAAATTGTTTCCTAGTGGCAGTGACCATTTTCTGGTATCCTGGATGACCCGAGTAGGGTCTTTTATGTAGTTCATCCATAATGAACCTCTTCAAGTTGTCACATGCTAGAATATAAAACCTGTTTCTGTAAGTGAGTAGACCTCCTTCGGTCATCTGATAGCCTTCATATTTTACTCCGGCGGGTTCTTTTTGTAGGTACATGGTCATGGTATGAAAAAATGGATCTGTCCTTTGTACATTTTTTATTATTTCCTTGACATATGTCTCGCAGGTGCTCACTGCTGTCAGGTGAATTGTTTTCATGCTTCTGCTAAGGGCATCAACAACCCTATTTTCTTTTCCTTTAATGTGTTTGATTTCAAAATCAAATTCGCTAAGGAGGGCCATCCATCTATCATGTTTAGCGTTGAGCTTTGGTTGATCAAACAGGTATCGCAATCCACAGTGATATGTCATAAGTACAAATTTTCTTCCCAGGAGGTAATGCCTCCATATTTTCAAGGCATGCACTATGGCAGCCAGTTCTAGATCATGGGTCACATAGTTGACTTCATGCTTGTTCAATTTTCAGGATTGATAGTAGATCACACTTCCTTTCTGCATAAGGACTCCTCCGAGCCCTTCCTTATAGGCATTTGTGCACACGAGGAAGTCATCTTCTAGGTCGACAATTTTCAGCATGGGTGCATGGGTCAGTAGATGTTTCAAGGTTTGAAATCTTTCTTCACATTTCTGCGTCCACAGGAATTTTATCCCCTTCTTCTGGAGGGCGGTGATTGGACAACCAATCTTGGAGAATCCTTCTATAAATCTCTTGTAATATCCTACTAATCCCATAAAGGATCTGATATCTGAAACATCCCTTGGGGTAGGCCATTCCATGATAGACCTGATTTTGTCAGGGTCCACTGCTACCCCTTCTTTGGACAGAACATGACCCAAGTAATGTATTTGCTTCTAGAAGAAGTCACATTTGCTGAATTTAGCGTAGAGTTGATGCTCTCTGAGTACTTGCAGCACAAGCCTAAGATGTTCTTCATGCTCTTCTCTATTCTTAGAGTAAATTAATATATCATCAATAAAAACTAGCACAAATTTATCTATAAATTTATTGAGTACATTGTTCATCAAGCACATAAAATGGCAGAGGCATTGGTCAACCCAAATGGCACTACCACGAACTCATAGTGACCATACCTCATCCGGAAGACAGTTGTATGGATGTCTTCACCCTTGATTCAGACTTGATGGTATCCCGACCTCAAATCAATCTTTGAGAAAATGGAAACACCCCCCAATTGATCGAACAAGTCATTGATCCCGGGAAAGGGGTACTTGTTCCCTATGGTTACCTTATTGAGTTGTCTATAATCTATACACAGTCTAAGGGTACCATCCTTCTTTTTCACGAACAGGACTGGTGCTCCCCACGGGGACACGTTGGGTCGAATATAGCCTTTATCCATCATTTCATTTAATTGCATCTTGAATTCAACTAACTCAGGTGTGCTCATCCGGTAGGGTGTCCTAGACACCGACATCGCTCCCGATGCGAGTTCTATCAAGAAGTCTATGTCTCTTCTCGGAGGTAGACCCGGTACCTCTTCCGGAAACACATCTCTATATTCTCTCAGGGTAGGATGATCTTCAAGGCTGGGTTTGTCACCTTCTATGGTTTCCGACACCTGTATTGCATATAGGGTACATCCCTTTCAGCAATACTTTCTCATTTGCAGAGCTGATATTTGTCTCACCGAGACAGGTTTTCGGATCCCTTGAAGGGTTATCCTCTTCCCTTCCTTACTTACAAATTCTAAGGTATTATGGTAACAGTCCAACCTGGCTTTATGGGTAGCTATCCAATCCATACCAATCAACATATCATCTGATCCCAGGGGTAATATATTAAGGGTTTCTTGGGTGGGGAATTCTTCCAACATTAATTGGCAGGCTGGTATGACTTCTGCTATCCTCCATTTGGTGCCAGTGGCTAACTATACCAACCATGACTTGGTATGTTTTTGTGGCTGTAGTTTACACTTGTCAACAACTTTAGGGGCTATATAACTCAAATTTGAACCAGGGTCAATTAAAACAAACACTAGATGGTTGGAAATCATACCTTCTATTTCCACCACTGAAGCTTGGTGGTCGGCTTGGTTATTATCCAAGGCTGCATAAATTTGTGGCACACTCCTGGCCACATCATTGACGGTAGTAGATTCCTGTATGTTATAAATCCTTCGACTATTATGTTGTTGGTATGGGCAGTCTCTCAGGAGATGTTCTTATCTGCAACCCCATCATTTCAAAGGTTATCTCTTTGGGTTATCAGTCTTCATTGATATGGGTCCCGGAGTTTTATTTCCGCTCAAGGAGGGGAAATGTTTTTGGTGCATATTCTGGGCTGGAAAGTTCATTCTTGGGTTCTTCTTGTAGTTCTTAAACCTTGGGGATTTAATTCCCCTTTTCTAAAATCTTGAACTATTCTTATGTTTCCATCCTTCGCGAGGTTTTGCTCGATGCCCAAATTGTTCATGACAATAGGTTGCCTTTCGGATAGTGTCTTCTAGAGTCTTTGTTTCATCAAATTCAATTTTGTTCCGGTAGTCCTTGGGTAGCCCACTGATGAAGCATTGCACCTTTGCCTTTTCTGCTTTTATATAAGGCACATATCTCAGCAAGTCGAGGAATTTGTTGACATATTCCTCTATAGTGAGTTGCCCCAGTTTAAGTTCATAAAACTCTTTTGTCTTCTCGTTGAAATATTTTTCCAACAAATACTTCTTCCGGAAGTATTTCTCAAACTGTTCCCAAGACAGGTCCTCTTCACGAACCCCTTTCATATTCTTAAGGTCTTCCCACCAAATGGAAGCCTTTCCATTCAAGTTGAAGGTGGCCACTCGGACCTTCATATTTTCTGAAAAGTCATGGACTCTGAAATACTTCTTTAATCCAAGTAGCCAGGCCTCTGCTTCCTCTCCCTTATTTATTTCACCATCGAAGGAGGATGGTTTGGCATTTCTGAATTCTTCGAATTTTTGACCTTTGCTTCTTATGTTTCTTTTAGGAATAGGAACTCGCCCTGCTGCTAGAAGAGCCTTCTGAATCGCCAGCTTCCTTCTCAGAGGAATCACTCGGCACTGGTCCTTTACCTCTGGTGTGGACCTTTTTCGAGGTGCTCCTCTCAGTGTGGCCACTGATATGACCATGTTTCTAAGTTTCAGTTTCATGTTGCATTTGTCTTTGTAGATCATATAAACTCTGCAGTAAAACTGCGTTAATTTATGTTTGTTTTTCTTGTTCTTTCATCATCCTTTCATTGTCAGCCTTGCAGCTTTGTAATTCGACCATGAGACTCCTCACAGTCTCGGCTAGATCTGGAGGGGTCCCTGCTTCCCTTCTTTCATCAGACTCTTCGTCTCTATTGTGGGAGCCTTCTCCCACTTCTTGGTGAGTCACCATACTATGCATTGATAATTTCCCGCGGTTGATCTTCCGCTTGTGTGCAAAAATAAAAAACTCTGGTTGTTAGTCAATATTTATATTTATTTATAACCAGTACATAATTCATATTTTCACATGTACACACACACAGTAGGGGTTTTTCATTCTTAACTTCGTCTTTTGATTAGGGAAGCTAAGATAGGGGGGTTTACTCTTTTTTTAAGAGTGTTCTGAACGGAGCTTCTGCGCAACTTGTTCATGAGCCCAAGCAGGCCAAGTGTTGTAACCATGCTTTGATACCAATTTGTCAGATACCCACTACGACATAATAAAAAAATTTATTTTCCTCAAGGGACAGAATCCCCGAAGTCCTACGGGGGCCTAAAGCAGGCTAGTTCTTTCCTATTCACCTCCCTGTGATCATGGGTCTCAACCACAGACCGAAAAAGTATGGTGTCCTTTCTCTCTTCGCGGCTCAATACTGCTAGGGTGTCCAGTCTTTCGACTCTGCAAACCCCGACACAGCGAAACGTCGAACCCCGATAGGGCTAGCGAGTATAAGATCCTTGTTTGGGTCTTGTCCTCATGACCACATTCCATGACCCCACGCTTAAATCGGCAATGACCTTACTAGCCCTTCACGATTCAAGAAATCACGATGCATGAATTCTTCCTTTCCCATTCAATCCCCGAAATTCATGAAGTTTCCCAAGTTTCCCTCCAAAGGAGATCAACGACTGTACACCTCCCCTAATCCGACGGTTTGGATCCTTTTGAGATTTCTCTTTGACACTTTTCGCTACTCGCAACCTCGCAGGTTGAAGCGTCGAGATCTCGTGCTCTTCTTCTCTGAAGTCCCAAGACGCGAAAGTCAACAATAGTTGACTTCCTCTTTTCACTTCTCGCAACTCGCCACTTCGCGAGTCGTAGCGTCAAATCTAGGCACCTCTCCTTCACGAACCCCCGAGAAGCGATATTTATTATCCTTCTCGTGTTCTCGCTACTCGGGACTTCGCAAGTCCAAGGGTTGAGCTCTCGGGTTCTTATCCCGTGAATCCTTGAGACACAAGAAGTCAACGGAATGTTGACTCCCTTCTCCAGGCGACTCGTGTCCACTCGTCAATCACGCAACCCCACCAGGAAACTCTGCCACATTTTCTCTTGCGCTCGGTTCTCGGCACTTCGCTACTCAAGAAGTCGTAAACGACTCATTTCAACCTCCGAACTCATGAAACCCCAACACGTGAGGTATTGAGACGCCAGATCCCATGGTTGTCCTCCCTCTTGGATCAACGGCCCGGATCCTATCGTGACCTCGCGGCTCGTGACTTCATGACTCTAAGAGTCGGGTCTTCTACCTTCAAACTTACGAATCCCCGATACACGAAATGGACGGATCTCTGCCACCTGTCCTCCAACATGGACAATCCCGATGTCCTCGGGACTTTTGGGACGCAGCCGAGTTCACTCTTCCACCTAAGTAAAGGATTATATCAACGACTTATAGGGCTTTGATGGGTCCCTGGGATCTACGGTCCAGGATCCTCTTGCGATTTCTCCATTCGCAAGATCAAGAGACTTCCTCTTCTGACTCTCGATGTCCGAATCCTCGATAGGGAGGATCTCGTGACAAGTGTCCTTCTGCAGATGGGCGGCTCAGATCTATTTCGCCTTGTCGCGATTTTTGAGGTCGAGTACTCGAACTCTCGCTCTGCTACTCTTCGCGTGAGGTTTAAACCTCATGTAATTCTCGACAGATCCAATGACTATCGACTGTTTAGACCAAGATCTGATGGATTAGACCTGTCTCTCCATTGCGTCGTTCCTAAGTTGCCTGGACACGAATTCACGGTCCATATTCTTTCATGGACCTTGGGGATTTATGATCCTGATTTCTTCGCTACTCGCGATGATAAAGGAAAAAGGGTTAAGGCATTTAACACCCTCGTTTATTCCTTCGATCTAACGGTCGTGAATGATCGCAGATCTCTCGACAGGATCTCATCCATTGATCAATACTTATTCTTCGAATTCTCAAGGGATTCTACGACTTCTGCGCCTCTGCAAAGTCTTTGCACACAAAGTGCTACCTCTTCTGAGCTTCTCAAAAAGGGTGTCTCTATGGGGAGATTTATCCAGGGTATCACCCGAGATGGATAAGGGTATAGGTTTCCCGAGAAACAACTTGAATTCTAAATAGATTCAATGTGCGTATATACATATAAATCTACTTATAAACATAAGCCATACGTGGCCCTTCCATTATAAGCATGCAACCACCATTTCATAATCAAAACACTACACATGAAGTCTTATACTCAGACCATTTATAAAATTGCACAGACTATGAGCATATATGTCAGCATATGAATTTCAAGGTGCAATATGTAAAACACTTATCAAAAATAACACCAGAAATGAGTGCAACTGCTGAGAGAGGTGCTCGTTTCCACCCAACCGTAGGCTCAGCGACTCCCAACGGATTTACCAATAGCCACCCCCGAGCTGAGACCATGATGTTGCGATACTGTGTCTCAGTTTGCCAGTGACCGAGAATGAGGGTTACTCTCCCCCTTCTCCGCTATCACTCCCTCTGCATATCTCCAGAGTTATTCCTCCTTCCCTCGCGTCTGTCCCCTGATCACCCACACCTCCTGCCTTTTTCATTTCCAGCGAGGTTGTGTGTGGCACGATCCCCCTCGTGGTGGTCAGGTGTTAGGACGGTCCACGGATAGGCAGCTTAACCCCATCCCTCATTATGCATGAGGAGTCATCCACCTACCAACCTGGGAGTAATTAATTTCGGGCCAGCGAGCCGCTCTTGGTTCTCTGGGCCAGTGAGGACCAAATAGGGTATTGGTTTTCGGTGGAAGTTAACGCCACCATTCCAGGTGCCTTCCACCACCTTTATCCAGCCATCGTGGTCTCTTTTTCAGCATATTCCCCTCTCAGCAGTCCTGCAATGTGTGTGTGTGTGTGTGTGTGTGTGTGTGTGTGTGTGTGTGTGTGTGTGTGTGTGTGTGTGTGTGTGTGTATTCATAATATTATTCACATTCATCGACCTTTTTCACAAGGTCTGTTTACATCACACATTCACATTTGGATTTTTCCACAATACTTGGCCAGTATAGTTATTTTTACAGACTGGGGGAAACAGGGTGTTACAACATGATTGTAGATGGTCTTACAAAACATGGAACAAGGTTGGATTGTTGAACCTAACTGGTCTTATAACAACATGGGGGAATTGTTTCTGAATATGTTCATGCTCCTTGGCTATAAATTTGTTTACGATTTTATTTCATTTTCATGCATAAATATGTGAGCATATGCAGACAGTCAAATAGGAGAAGAA
>ML827838.1:0-20171 GCA_009831015.1 Picea engelmannii
TGCGAAGAGCATTCTTATTATTATTGGATTAAATCCCCATTGTGGATTAATCATGTCATTATTATTATTTTGTTATTGGATTAAATCCCCATTGAGGATTAATCATGTCATTATTATTATTATTATTGTTATTAGATTAATCCTCATTGTGGATTAATCATGTCGGTAATTTCCTTTTGCGGATTGGTCATCGGACAATTAGAAAGTGTTGAATAAGAAGTCGGCCCCAACAGTTATAATCAGAATTAATTAAAGGTGGGTTTACCCACCCAGAGTGAGAGGTCGGCCCTGCCAGATGGTGACTCTTCACACGTGCCAAATTGATATAAATAAGAGGCTAGCGCCTCACTTCTAAGACACACTTCACTTGCTCATTATCTTATGAGGCAAGTTGCAATTGGAAGTTGGAGAGAGGAGGTGAAGGGTGGCGCATCTCTTGGGGAGGACTTTCTGTATTGGTTTGAGCTATCTCTTGAACATTGTATAAGCTATTTATGATAAGGAAGTTTTTGCTGGGTTTTCTTCCCCTAGAGGGTTTCCCAGGATAAATGTTGTGTCTCTTGTGAATGTGTATTTCTCAGTGATCTTGTTCTTATTATGCTCTTATCTATTGAAATGCAAAGAACTATAATAATGGCATAAACATTAACACCTTTCACATTCCAAGCCTATGCCAAAGAACTATGGGATTTGATCATCCAAAGGATAACCAAGGCTATGACTTAATCTACTAAGTTTTAAAAATGCAATAAATTCCTAGTTGCTACCTATGTTTACTATTCCTCTTGTTAGGTCCCTTCGCTCAATGCCTATCAAAGGCTGGAAAAAATACTCTGTAACTTTCTTTAGGCCAACATTGACAGAGACAAAGGCTTTCATAGAATCAATAAGAACTTGCATTGTCTCCCCAAATATTGGGGGAGAATGGGGATTATTTGAAGCCACACACAAGCACAAACTTTGTGTGCTAAATCGATCATTTGGGCCATTGATGGGAAAGAGGCCCCATTTAAGGTGTTGCTAAGAAATTGTATCATGCTCTGAACCTATTTGAACAAAAGTACTTGGGAAGGCTTAAATCTCTAGACCCTCTTGGTTACCTTGCTTATGTTGAATTAAAAGGAACATATGTGACTAAAAGTATATGGAAAACCTAGAAGGTTATTAAGCCAAAGGTTTGTTGGAATGGTGACACACTCGAGGTTGTCCTTTCCTTCAATGAGCACTCCATCTGGTGATGGCTTGCTTCGTGGTCTATTGGTAAAGTGTTAGTAGAAGATCCCTAGTTCTTGGCTTTACACCTCTTTGAACAAGGCATCAATAAGGTCATTTGATCTCTTTAACTCCCAAGCCTGTGACTAGAAAACTTGTAATAAGTTGAACGTTGATTCAATCTCACCAACTCATTCATATTTATTTTGGAGAATGCCAAAGCTTTGGTCCCTAATACTCTTTCTTAAGCTCAACCTATGGAGGCTTGTTGCTTCATCGAGGGATTGGAGATGTAATCTATCCAATGCCTAGAAAAAATTATTGGTATGTTGGTAGCTAAAGATGGTTATGCATCAAACCTATTCTAGATTCCAAACTTAACGAACTATGGCAACTTAAATCATAAAAAAAAACTTGGTTCGTTAGATTCATAAGTATATGGAAGCCTTTCGTGGAGCCACATAAGGGATTTTTTGCTTGGCGCTTGTTCTTTCCAGAATGGTTATGGGACAACGCCTCTTTCATTTAGGAGTGACCCAATGAATGTGTCGTTTGTGTGGAAGTAAGGAGACTGTAAAAATTTGTTCTAGTTTTTTGAGTTTGCCAAGTGGACCTACACATGGATCTCTAAATTGTGCAAACTTCTTCCTTTCCCCATTTCCTATAAAGTCATCCTTTTAGGAGATAAACTTCCTATCTCATTGAGTTCAATATAGCATGCCAATGTATTAAAAATAGAAATTTTCTTCATTTGGAAACCGAAGAAATGAATCGTTGTTCAGAAAAAATTAGCATAATAGAGACTTTGCCTAGTACAATGGCTCTCTAATATGTGCAAATCTTCATTTGCAGTCGTAGTCAGGTATGAAAGGTTGAGATGGAAATGGCGCATTTGCACTACTTGATGGGGTTTTCAGAGGGTACTCTTGCACTTTGCACAGGGTACCACCTACTAATTCTCATGCTTGCTCTAATCACTTGTGTTGATCCCAAGAAAGTAAAGAGCAACCTCAACATTGTGCAAGTTGAGTCCTTCATGGGTGTCAAGAGAGATGCCATAACTAGCCTCGCCCACCTCTACCCCAAGATGACAATTTCCCATGGCGAGTTTTGGCCATCTTAGACATTGAAAAGCCTCCCAAGCTCGAACAGGGCAATGATGGGTGGGAGCCCATCATCACTAATTCGTAATCTGGTGTTCCTGGATGGGGACCACACCCTAGAACAAAGATGATCCTCCACCCAATACAAGCATGATTCTTGTTGCTTGAGTTATAATGAGTTCATGGATGGACTATGTGAGCTAGCCAACCCTAGACTTTCATATTTTTTAGCATTTTTGCATTTGCTATTTTGCTACCTAAGCTTACAGACTCCAAAGGATACTAGCTCATAGAGGTTGTTTTATGTGCCCTACTTCTTTTGTATAAAATGCCTTGTATGTATGTATTTAATCCATTTATAGTTAAAGCATTTCATTCAAAAATGATATTAATAATTTGTTCGGAAAACAATTGTTAAAAATCCACCATTTTATTTTGAAACTTTCTCATTTTTTAGTTTTTTTGAAAAGAATCTTTTAGTGAATACTCCCAAAAATTGTTGTTTTCTTTGTAAGATTGTTTAATGTGGAAGGGTGTTTTTTTGTTAATCGTAATCAAAGATATTTGCAATAACATCAAGATCATATAGAGAGCGCATCTATTTGCATTAATAATCTTTGGATAGATATTTCAAAAAATTTGAATTAGATATAGATGAAGTAAACTAATGTTTTGGACAAGTCTTTGTACAAAAAGTGTTTTAGGTAGTCTACATCAAATTCCTAAGCACTGGGCCTTGGAGGAAGGGCCATGTTTTTGTGGTAGAGTTGGCCTTAACCATGGTTTTTAAAATTCAACCTAGCCACCATGACATTATCTTTGACCTTTGTTTGGGTGAGACTTTCACATCTCCCCCTCTTTTTGTGCAAAAACGACATCGTGTAATTAGTTGGTTGGCAATTCCTTAAGGTCATTCTCCCTGTTTTGACAAAAGTAAGAAACATGATAGAATCTTCATCTTCACTTATGCGAGAATTAGTGTTGAGCTAGATATAAGCAAATGATTACTTGAAAGGGTCATCCTAAGGTGTGGAGAAATTCAATGGCCCAACTCATTGGGCTATGAGAACATGACCTTCAAATTGAAATTCTACCAAGACATGCAACAGGCCAATACCTAGTCGTCATTTGTCCAAGGAAAGCACAACATTGAGAGCAAAGATCAAACCTGCATATGAACACCTCAAAACAAGGATCTGATATATTTCAAAAAGTTGAGATAAGGAGGAGATGAAGACCCAGCTAGAAGGGGGGGGGAAACAGATGAAAGAAAGCAACATAAAACAACAAAAACAACCTCAAAGGCCAAAAGTCCAAGAATACAAGAAGTTAAAAGATCCTAGGACTCTAGGATCAAGAAAAACCCTATTTCTTTGGGATCTGTGTAGAGGTCTAATTTACATGGTCCACCCTCTTTCTCAAAATCCCACATAAGAGCAAATGACTTAGGAAGTTTCTGCAATCTAAGAAGCTAATACTTTCGCCCAAGCCCTACATAAAATGGTATTTTCAGCCAAGTAGAAGATCATTCTCTTCCTTCGAACCTGTGCCATGGATTGACAACATCCTCAGTTTGAAGAGCAAGGTCCCATTTGGAGGTTCATAGGGATTGAGGACTCTTATGAAACAATGGTCAATTATGTTTCAAATAACTAGAGGCTTCAGAGAACTACAAAGGTAACCTTGCTCTTGACAAGCTACATTGTCATTTTTTCTTGGATTTGATAGATAAGGGCTTTGTCAGGAAATATATGACAAACCATTGATCCTTGGAAGATTCTCTTACATCAGCCCAATTCGACTTGACAATCCACTGCTGAAATTTTGGCACCAGTCACAGCATGCCAGAATTTGCATAGATTTAGAACTGGAAAAAAGCACTACCTAGTGTTAGTTTTCCTTGTTGCATCAGTCACTGTTATCTCAGCGGTGACAGCAGCAGACTCCTCAAGTTTGGCACAACAGTCTCTTCAGTGGCAGCATTAGAAGGCATAGCAGTTACATAGAGAGGGAGAGAGTGAGGACACATGCATGCCTCCAGCATGCCATGTGCCAGCCTCATCCTTATCCCGGATTTAGAACTGTTGTTCAGATTTAGATTTCAGTTTGCTAGAGTTTAACTTTTATCAGTGTCAGCATGCATTTTCTATTATTAGAGGAGCACAAATCCCTAGGCCGGATAGGGTGCTTGCATGAGAGTTTTCTATTCCAGAATGAGGGTGCAGATCTCTAGGAGGCACCGGCAGGTTTGCATGATGCAGTCTATCTCCAGTGCGAAGCGCACTTCTCTTGGCACATATCTCAATGCAAGAGGGTGCACTAGTTAATATGATTAGGGTTAGATTTGATTTTGCCAGTTGGGGGTGCTTCTTACATGTGTCAGATACAATTTATTTTCTCCATCTTCTCGGTCTATAAAGATGATGAAGGGTGCACCACTGTGTTGGTTAGCATAATTGAGTCTTAAGCTATAATGGTGTAATTGTTCTTTCAGTTTTCACTAGAAGATAGATGCAGTGTTGAGAGTTCATATCTGTGTATTTTCTGTTTGTAATTTCCAGCAGTTGTGTTTGTAATTAATGTACTCAGAGATAATTGTTTTGATTGAGGTTTCCAGTGTTTAAGCTACCTAGGTTTACATTAATTTATCTGAGTGCAGAATCAGCTTACCATGATCTGAATTCTACCATGGTATCAGAGCACGTTCACTGAAATCCTCCAGATCCATGTATGGAATGCACTGTTACCTGTGAAAGGGAGTTGTTGGAGGGTTTCAGTGGGGGTGATGCCCAGGCTTCGATAAGTGAAGTACAACCAGACCTGTGATAGGTTGTTGGGTGAGATGCCCAGGATATTCCATGATTGAAAGGATGTTATTGACTTGAGATAGGCAATCTGCACCTGGGATAGGTTGCAATCTTATTTCTTTTGATGCTGATCTGTTTGTTCCAGTTTTCTTTTAGGGTTGCAGCGATGGCCAGTTTTAGTCTCCGAGAGCGTTCCATGTTGGAGGGTGCTTCCAACTTTGTACCACGGAAGTGCAAGCTACAAAATCTCTTGGAAGAAATTGAACTGAGGTATCTTGTGGATATGGAGGTCACATCTCCCACTAATCCCAAGAACTTGGTAGAATATACTAAAGAAATCGACCAAGGCAAAGCAAATCATCCTTGATTTGGTGAAGGATCACTTGATCCCTCACATCACATAAAAGAAGATGGTGAAGGAGGTGTATGATGTCTTGGTCACTTTGTACCAAAGTGTCAACTTGTCCTGTAAAATGCTTCTAAAGAACAAGCTCACTAGTACCAGCATGAGCAAGATCAACAGTATAGCATGCTATCTGATGCAAATCAGAGTCAAGGGATCAGCTCGCTACCATTGGAGACAAGATTGATGAGAATGAGCTAGTTCAGCTAACTCTGAATGGCTTTGGTCCATATGGCATCACTTTGAGCAGTGTATTTGTGCTCATGAAAAGTTACCCACTTTTGAGAAACTATAGGATGACTTCGTTGGAGAGGAGATGAGATTAGAAACAGTTTCAGCAAATTCAAGGATGCTCAAGACCTTGTCCTCATTGAGAAGGTGAGGAAAGGAAAACAGAAGAGAAGATCCAAAGAAGGTTAGAAGAAAGAAGACTCGGGATTTTTGAACCATGGGAAGAAAAATATGAGCCATGTAAAGTGTTTTAAGTGCTACAAGTTTGGTCACTATGCGTCTCTGTGTCTTGAGAAGAAGGGAAAGGGTAAGCAAGAGCAGCAACTGCAAAAGTATTTTGTAGGGAGTGCAGAGGCTTCCGTGGGTGCAGATAAAGCTTCCAGCCAAATTGGAGACAACCATCTCCATGGGGTTGTGCCTTTCCACAAACATCGTTTTAATGTTGGGTGGTATGTGGACAGTGGAGCTTCTAGACACATTGTTGAATTTAATGCAGCTGCAAGAGCCATTTTCCCTGGAGGATGGCATAASACCCTAGTTGTGAACTAGGGCCCCCAGTACACTCCTAGGGTTCGTAGTCTGGGACCAAGCAGTTAGAGCCATGGAAAAGACCCTTGTGAGGGCCCCCAGTAGATGAYTGGGGTTCTTGGTCTGGGACMAAGCAGTATAAGTCCCYAGATATGTCTAGGGCCCCTAGATGTGTTCTAGGGTACCCATGTCTAAAGCATGGGTTGATCCTTGGTCTTGTACCTTGGTGGATAAGACCCCAGATGTGTTCTGGGMCAACCTGGTCTTTGATCAGGTAGATCTTGGTGTAATACCAAGATTGGTTGGTATGTGATCCTCTTCCTCTCTTCYACGATGGTCCACAGGACCTAGGAGAGATTATGAAGATGAGCATGACCACATGAGGGATGTACTCCATATGCAATGATGATAAAGTTAATTGGTCCCCTTGAGAATTATATGGACATGTGTTGCCACTAAGAAAGCCTCTCCTAAACCCTTACTTGTTCTTCACCCTTTGGTTTTTAAGTGTGGGTTTGATTGGGGTTTGGTTTTTGTTTTAGGGCTTGATAAGAAAAATATTAATTAATGTTTAATTATAACATATTAAATTAATATTTATATTAATTAAACATGTTATTTTTAATTATATTTTTTATTGACCTAACCCTAACCTAAAACTATAAATACAAACCCTCCCCCCCTCTCACTTACACTCACTCTTTCCTTTCCTTTCAAAGTGTCGTGGATTGCTCTATGTGTGGTGCGACCCCCCTTTGCAACAGTGACAGTTCGGCCTCCTTTGACAGTCCAGATTTCGGCCCCTTTCTTTGTTGTTTCTGAGTTCTTCTGCTGCTGCCTGAGGCCTTGATTGAGGGTTGTTGTATGCTGAAGTTTTATGTGTGTGAGGGTTATGTTGCCGCCCTCTTCTCCTGTCAGTTCAGTGCTACCAGACCTCTCCTAAGTGGTTGTCGTCCCTCTTCTGTGAGTAGATCTGGAGCCTGCTTAGGCCGCGGCCCTACTGCTGGGTAGTTAGGGCTTGAACCAAGACTGTCGTCCTGATCTGAAGCTTCAAGCCTCCTTCATTGTTGTCATATTGTCTTTCTCATCGCTGGCTGAAAAGAGGGTTTGCTTCTGGTATTTCTGTTGGGGTTTGCTTGTTGTTGTGTGAGGTTTTCTACGGTGGAAAATCAGTCCTCTTTCTCATTGACAAGAGATCTAACCCCTTGAGGTAGATCAATGGACTCTCAGACTTATCTGAGCATAACAACAGTGGCATATCATCCCTTGTATGTGTCATGCTCTTCTTCAATGCACAGAGATAAGTTGCTACTTCAGTTTTATTTTATTGTTTATGTGCTGATCTATTGATTAGCATACTCAGGAATAAGTCCTATGGTTCAGATCTAATTGCTAAGAAGTATTTCTATGGATCATTTGTTTTATTTGCTCAAAAACAACACTATTGTTCAAATCTACTAGTTTTGATAACTCTGAACTTTATTCATTGTTTAGATCTGGTTGTTTTGATCATTTAGGAATAAATCTATTGTTCAAATCTAACTCAGAAATTTACCTATAGTTTAGATCTGGTTGTCTTGCTTACTCATAAATAAATTTACAGCTTAGATCTAAGCTTATTTTCATATCTATTGTCTTACTACATTTCTTCTCTGAGTTTGATTTAGATTTTATGCTCTTGTTGTTCTATCTATCAGAAAAATTTTAAAGAAAGTGTTTTTTTGTTTTTCTTCCCTAATTCTAACATTGTATCAGAGCTTAGGGTGTGAAAAGAGCTCAAGGAGTGCAGACTTGGGCCTGCGTAGATCCATTGTTGTTAGGGTTTGTTTTAGATCAGCAGTAAGATTGTCTTACCCTGTTTACAATATGACTCCTTCACTTAGACAAGGAGATAAACAGGGCCTGGACTTTGTTGACAAGATCCATCAAGTTCTTCTGCAACTTCAGAGGCATTAGTGGATTCCAACATCAAATCTAGTTCTGTGAGAGGTGGTAGTTATTCCAATAACTTACTTTTAGTCAAGCGTGGGCTGGACATGGTTAAAGTGTTATTTGAAAGACTTCTTGTTACAAGGTATGCCTTCATTTCCAATCTTACTTTGTCCTTTTTCTGTCTATTCAAATCAGAGAGAGAATTATTCTCCAAGGAGTAAATTACCGTTCATTTATCAAGCCCAAATTACAAAACAACGTAACCAAGATCCTTGTTTTGTTGAAACTTGGCTCCCTTACAACAGACATGATTGTAATAGATTTAAAATCTTTACAAGTGAATTTAAGCATATGTATAGACAGATGGAGATTATCTTCATTCAAAGGCTAAGGAAAATTATGTATCCTTCTGCTACTCTTGATGGAAGGGAAACTTGTCTTCACTTACCTACTTTATTCTCCATTGTGGATCAATTGGAACATTGACATAGAGTTATTGGCCTTGTTTTTGAATTCTTTAGTCCTAGGCCACAAGAGCACTATTGAAACAAGTTTTTAGAATCCATTTAAATGATTTTTCTAAAATGTAGAGATGTATAAGCGCATGACTTAACAGACTTGGTAACTCAATAGGAACCCTCCTGGTTTACTTTCTCAAGAGGACAATAATGTGTCTCAACTCTTGAGTAATTGTTTGGCACTCTCAAGGCTTAGTCAATATTGGTAGGAGATTCTCCTCCCCTTTAAAGGTGTTTGTTTTTCAAAACTGAACAGTTCTCGGYGAACCTCAAAACTTTTGTATGATGAGCAGAATCKYTGTCCTAATTATCAGACAAATAACCTAAAGTCCCTAAATTAAGATGCTCAGAGAACCTCAACACTGAAAAGAATTATGTGTGACTTTCTGTTTCAACTTTTCAGTATTACYTAAGGTTCATATGCTAAGTTAGTACTTGCAGYCGTTTCCCTTATGCTAGTTCATAAGAAGACAAAATTCATGAACTTCTTTGCAGGAAGTTTTGACAAAGGAGGATTTGGAGGAAATGCAGATCCTCTTTACTGTACTTTTTTTCTTTTGAAATCCTGTACTAAAATTGATTGTATCATAAATTTATTGTTTGTACTAATCCACTTTCTTTACTGTTGATACTACTAAGGACAAGGAAACTGAAATTGTTTTCACATACTCAGTTAAGTAGGTGGAGAATCAGACTTCATTGGAACAATGAATGGATATTCATTTCAAAGTCCTTAACCTTGCCTTCGCATTTGGAAATCCTTAATAACAGTCCTTATTCTAAATGGATTTCCTATCAAAATTCTCTTACATGACTTCATCAAGTCATAGACAACATCAAGTGGTATAACAAATAGTGGGTTGATCTCTTGAGGATATGAAATTACTTTTACATGTAAAAACATCTCAGATAGCTTACAGTTGGTAGCAGGCTGCAAAGTACATGTGAGTCCTCATCCCAATGCAAGTTCAAGGTAAGTTCAGGTATGCTTCATTTTTATTTCTTTCACTGAAATTGTGATTACTGAAGATAGAAAGAAGAGCTATGTCATTTTTAATGATCCGGTGTCTTAAGGAAATACTGTCAGAATCTATTTTGTATTCTTTTTTGGTTATGTAACCAAGGAAGCTATGATCTCAGCACATACTAGTTTCTTTTCTCCCCGGTTTGGAAACTCAGCAATATGTTGGTCTATTATCCTTGATATGAAAGACAACATGAAACCTTGGGTTATTTTTCCTTGGTTAAGGAGTACATCAAAATTATCTTAGTTGTTGGGTTGGGAACCCTACAGATATCTTTTTTCAAAGATTGTAATTAAGCCATTATCCTTGGCACAAGAGCTCAAGAAGTCTGACTCAGCTTTTCATATTGAACTTGGTACTGGCACCAAGAATATCTTGAAGAAATAACGACACCAGATCAGATCCATAGGATCTTATAGGTTCAAAGGGAGCCAGTTTACACATGCAGGGAGGCAGACATTTTATGAGACTTAGAGGGAGCAGTCCCTGCATATGAGTTAGACCGTGACCTACAACAGAGATGGAAGCTTAGTAGAGTCAAGGGATTCTATCGAGTTTCCTTTAGAGAAATTTCCTATTAAAAGGAAACCAGCCTGGTGCCAGGAAATCTAAAGGAAACAGAAAAGCATTCAACACCTAAAGGGCACTTTCAGAGAAAGCAAGAAAAGAGATTAGTACTCCGGCATTATAGCTATATTGAATCTTGTGATTGATTCAGAACCTTCCACATTTAAAGACCACATTTAAAGAAGCCTCCAAACATTCAAGTGTGGAAAGATGCTATGAAGAATATGAATAAATTCTGAAGAATAATGTATGGGTAGTAGTTCCAAGACCTCGTGGCAAATCAATAGTAACCTCAAAATGGCTTACAGCAGATGGTTGTATTGAGGTTAAAATTGTGACTTGTGACTTCTCTCAGAAAGAAGGGATTATCTATGGAAAGATCCTTACTTACAAGAAGGATCTCTATCTCTCTTGTCACAGTTTTAATTTGGAAACTTCACCAGAGAGATGTTAAGAACAATTATTCTTAACAGTGAAGTTAAGCAAGAGGCTATCCATGGGAAAGAATCCCATAGATTATAACAAGCTCCAAGAGCTTGGTATGAAAGTATTAACAGTCTCTCTACAGAGTCTTGGATTCATCAAGAGTATTGCAGATCCTAATCTTTATATAAAGATTGTACAAAATCATCATGTTATCTTAGGATGATCTGTTCCTTAGTGGAAAGGAAATTTTCTTGACAACTCAGACTAAGAGGGAGCTCTTCAAGAGATATTGAAATGAAAGACTTGGGTCTTTTACAATACTTTCTGAGCTTAGAGGTATGGCAGAAACCAGGTGAGATGCTTCTCTCACAAGAGCAAATTATGCAATTGATGTACTCCGCAGATTTGGCATGATGGATTGTAATTCCATGACCACACCAATGATCTCTAACCTAAAGAAACTACAAGATCAGGTTACAGGTTCAGATCCAGAAAACCCCACCTTGTATCGGCAGATCATTGGGTCATTGATGTACCTCATACATACTAGACTGGACATTTGTTATGCAGTAAATGCCCTCAGTCAGTTCATGTGTGAACCGAAGCATATACATATGGTTGTTGTTAAACATATTTTGAGATATGTTCAGAGAACTATAGCCTATGGTCTCAGATACTTCCAATGGAGGTGTAATGCTTCATGGATTTACAGATTCAGATTGGATGGGTAGTACAGTGGATCAGAAGAGCACTTCTAGATATTGCTTCAGTTTGAGTTCAGCGATGATTCCCTGATCCAACAGAAAACAGGGCTCCATAGCCCAGAGCACTACAGAAGCAGAATACATTGTTGCAAGTGCTGCTAGCAGAGAAGCAGTGTGGCTTAGGAAGCTACTTTCAAACTTGTTCACTGTAGAGCTAGAACCCACAGTCATTCATTGTGACAACTAGAGCTGTATAAAGCTCTCCGAGAATCCGGTGTTTCACGACAGGTCGAAGCACATTGAGATGAGATATCACTATGTCTGGGACATGGTGCAGAAGAACATTCTCAGTATTCAGTATGTTCCGACGGCAGAACAAACGGTTGATATTTTGACCAAACCATTGTCCTTGACAAAGTTTGTGTACTTTCGTGACAAGCTTGGTGTTGTTGAGAATGCCTCTCTTGCTAAGAGGGAGTGTTGAATTTAATGCAGCTGCAAGAGCCATTCTCCCTGGAGGATGGCATAAGACCCTAGTTGTAAACTAGGGCCCCCAGTACACTCTTGGGGTTCTTGGTCTGGGACCAAGCAGTTAGAGCCATGGCAAAGACCCTTGTGAGGGCCCCCAGTAGATGACTGGGGTTCTTGGTCTGGGACCAAGCAATATAAGTCCCTAGATATGTCTAGGGCCCCTAGATGTGTTCTAGGGCACCCATGTCTAAAGCATGGGTTGATCCTTAGTCTTGTACCTTGGTGGATAAGACCCCAGATGTGTTTTGGGGCAACTTGGTCTTTGATCAAGTAGATCTTGGTGTAATACCAAGATTGGTTGGTATGTGATCCTCTTCCTCTCTTCCACGATGGTCCACATGACCTAGGAGAGATTATGAAGATGAGCATGACCACATGAGGGATGTACTCCATATGCAATGATGATAAAGTTAATTGGTCCCCTTGAGAATTATATGGACATATGTTGCCACTAAGAAAGCCTCTCCTAAACCCTTACTTGTTCTTCACCCTTTGGTTTTTAAGTGTGAGTTTGATTGGGGTTTGGTTTTTGTTTTAGGGCTTGATAAGAAAAATATTAATTAATATTTAATTATAACATATTAAATTAATATTTATATTAATTAAATATGTTATTTTTAATTATATTTTTTATTGGCCTAATCCTAACCTAAAACTATAAATACAAACCCTCCCCCCCCTCTCACTTACACTCACTCTTTCCTTTCCTTTCAAAGTGTGGCAGATTGCTCTGTGTGGTGCGGCCCCCTTTTGTAACAGTGACAGTCCAGCCTCCTTGTGACAGTTCGGCCTCCTTTGACAGTCCAGATTTCGGCCCCTTTCTTTGTTGTTGCTGAATTCTTCTGCTGCTGCCTGAGGCCTTGATTGAGGGTTGCTGTATGCTGAAGTTTTCTGTGTGAGGGTTATGCTGCTGCCCCCTTCTCCTGTCAGTTCAGTGCTACCAGCCCTCTCCTAAGTGGCTGCCGTCCCTCTTCTGTGAGTAGATCTGAAGCCTGCTTAGGCCGCGGCCCTACTGCTGGGTAGTTAGGGCTTGAACCAGGACTGCCGTCCTGATCTGAAGCTTCAAGCCTCCTCCTTCATTGCTGTCATATTGTCTTTCTCATTGCTGGCTGAAAAGATGGTTTGCTTCCAGTATTTCTGTTGGGGTTTGCTTGTTGTTGTGTGAGGTTTTCTACGGTGGCAAATCAGTCCTCTTTCTCATTGACAAGAGATCTAACCCCTTGAGGTAGATCCATGGACTCTCAGACTTATCTGAGCATAACAACAGTGGCATATCATCCCTTGTGTGTGTCATGCTCTTCTTCAATGCACAGAGGTAAGTCTTCAAGAGATAAGTTGCTACTTCAGTTTTATTTTATTGTTTATGTATTGATCTATTGATTAGCATACTCAGGAATAAGTCCTATGGTTCAGATCTAATTGCTAAGAAGTATTTCTATGGATCATTTGTTTTATTTGCTCAGAAATAACACTACTGTTCAAATCTATTAGTTTTGATAACTCTGAAATTTATTCACTGTTTAGATCTGGTTGTTTTGATCATTTAGGAATAAATCTATTGTTCAGATCTAACTCAGAAATTTACCTATAGTTTAGATCTGGTTGTCTTGCTTACTCACAAATAAATTTATAGCTTAGATCTAAGCTTATTTTCAGAGCTACTGTCTTATTACATTTCTGCTCTGGGTTTGATTTAGATTTTATGCTCTTGCTGTTCTATCTATCAGAAAAATTTTAAAGAAAGTATTTTTCCGTTTTTCTTCCCTAATTCTAACACACATGATAGTGAACAGATCAGGTTTCTTCATACTAGAAGAATGAGATTCTAGCATGCAAGTGGAGCTTGATGATGATGCCAAGTACTTAGTGATTGGGATAGGTTCTATCACATTCTGCATGCTAACAGGAGAGGTTCTTGAACTATGTGAGGTATTGTATGTTCCCAATTTAACCAATAATATTTTTTCGGTTTCTTGTCTAACAAATCTAAAGTGTATGTCTGAGTTTCATGATCAGCGAGTGATCATCAAAAAACAAGTAGAGTTTTGGCTAGAGGTGTGCATAAGGGTGGCCTTCACAAGTAAAGTTATCAGATCCTATGAAGCATGAAGTTTTGGTTAAAAGTGGTGACAATTTGTGTGAGCTTTAGCACAGAAGATTAGGTCACTTGCACTATGGAGCTTTGTCTTACTCGAAGGACATGGTGGAAGGATTAACTGATAGCAAGGTAGAGAAGACATAAGTGTGCAAGGGATGTGCATTCGGCAATCATGCTAACACTACTTTCCCAAGCAGTGAACACAGATCAAGAGAAATTCTTGATCTAGTACATTCAGACGTGTGTGGACCCTTGTCATTAGCATCATTGACAAGTAATTACTAATATCTATTATGTTTTTTCATTGATGATACTTCTAGAAATCCCTAGATTTATTCTATGAAGACCAAGGATGGGGTCTTTAATAGGTTCCAAGAGTTCAAAGCTCTTGTGGAGAACCAAACAGGCAAGGAGATGAAGGTACTAAAGCTCTGATGATGGACAAGAGTATAGCTCCAAGGAAGTTGATTTCTTTTGTAGAGAAGAAAGCATCAACAGGGAGTTTACAGTGCTTTGCAACTGCAATAGAATGAGGCTGTGGAAAGGAATAATAGGTTCATTGTTGAGACAACCAAGGCTATGGTTCATGACCTAGAGTTGCATATGTTCCTTTGGGAAAAGGCATGCAATACAATTATCTACGTCCTAAACAGGGGTCCTCACAAGTTATTTAAGGACAAAACACCAAAGAAAACTTTCACTAGTGAAAAATCCCATGTATCACACTTTTGTGCTTTTGGTTGTCCTATATATATATTCATATTCCTCGGGAGAAAAGAACTAAATTTCAACCCTCCAGTTTGATGGGTGTTTTTGTTGGATACAGTGAGTCCTTCAAGGCTTACAGAGTCTACATTTCATCATATGGCAGAAGATAGTAATGAATTGAGACGTGAAGTTCGATGAGGATGTATCATCCTCAAGGTCTCAGGTGCTTCCAACAATGGTTGAGGGGGGAGAAACACTTGTTGTCCCAAATTGATCCAGAGAAATCAAAAATTTCATAATCAGATCAGTAAGATCTAAAGGTGGAATTGATGTTTCGGTACCTTCCAATTCATCCAGTAAGCTTAGGTGGCTTGCCCAGACATTGTAGGAAGCACAAAAGCAAGATGGAGCTCCAAAGACATATTTTTAGGTAAGTCATCCTCCTAAAAAGCTTCTCAATTGTGTTGCACTGATGTTTTCCATCATTGGTGCAGAGCCTGCTAGTTATGAGGAGGTGGCGGGTGAGCAAGTATGGTAGGATACCATGATGGAGTGTAACATCCATCATGAAGAAGGATGTTTGGGATATTGTGTTCAAACTAGTGGGGAAGTCCGTGATTGATCTTGGGTGGTTGTACAAGGTGAAGCACGCAACAGATGGCAGCATAGAGAAGCACAAGGCTCGATTTATAAAGAGAGAGTTATCCTAGAGAGAGGGAGTTGACTATGAGACCTTTGCTCCAGTTGTGAGGGATACTTCCATTAGGCCCATTATGTCTTTGGCATCAATTTTTGGTTGGCATTTATATTAGATGGATGTAAAGATAGTGTTTCTTAATGGTCTGATTGAGGAAAAAGTATACATTAATTAGTGGAGGAGCTTTAAGGTGCATGGGTGAGAGACCCGTGTATGCAGATTGAAGAAGTCCCTTTACAGGTTGAAGTAGGCACCGCATGCCTGGTACTCAAGGATTGATAAGTACATGATAAATTTGGGCTTCACCAAAACTATTTCAAATCCCAATCTTTATTATTTGTTTGATAGATCCGATGTGCTTGTTTTGGTCTTGTATGTAGATGAGTTGATACTTACAGGTAATTTTGAAAAGCTCATAGCATGGTGGAAGACAGAGTTGGCAAGAGAGTTCAGCATGAAGGACATCGGACTTATGCACTATTTCTTAGGTCTATAGGCCTAGTATGGTACATTTTAGGTCTTTCTTGGACAGGCGAAGTACACAATGGAGATATTGAAGTAGTTTCAGATGATGGATTATAAAACCTTGGTCACTCCAATTATTCCAAATCTAAGGTTACATATTGACTTAGATTCAATTTGGTAGATCCTTTGGTGTATCAATAGTTGTTTGGTTCCCTTATGTATCTGGTGAAAACCCAAACTTGATATTTGTTTTGTAGTGAACACCTTGAGCCAGCACATGGTTGAGCCCAGATAGATTCATTGGGTTGTTGCAAAGCATGTGTTTTGATACTTGAAGGACATGATGCATCGTGGTATGTAGGGGGTGGTGAGTTGGTGATGTGCACGTTTTTGTGGATTCTGACTAGACTGGAGATATAGGTGGCAGGAAGAGTACTTCAAGGTTTTGTTTTAGTTTGGGTTCAGGAGGCACTTGGTTTGACAAAGGTAGAGTACATGGTAGCTAGTTCTTCTACTTGTGAGGCCATTTAGCTTCGTAAGTTGATAGCAATGTTGATTGATCAGATGATGGAGCCTATTACCCCTCATGCCTAGGTGTAACTAGAGGAGATCACGCATGATGGCCCGCAATGAAGACAGTGATCCCGACCATGATGATGATCAACATGTCCACAAATAGCAGCCCACCTCGGATTGCCTCTTTTGCTTCAGATCAGCCAAGCTCATCACATCTAGTCAAATCAGTGTATGGGAGATGGTAAGCTAGCGTCACCATGAGGTATGTTAGTCCTTCTTTCATGCAAAGTGTTGTGCTTAATATACTAGGCATGTGGATGAGGATCATTGGTTGAAGTTGGATAATGAATCACTAGCTCAAGAAGTTATGTTTGTTTCCTTGTTTCACCTTGGTGGCCAGCATCTATGCCCTAGTCCCGTGTTGTCGCCGCCCAGGGAAAAGAGTACTACTAGGGGGCCCTCACAAGGGTAACATTTTGTCTCCCCACCATACTTAACACTTTCCATCTTGGAGCCTATCACAGCGTACTAAACTTTGGTAATGGGTCATGGTCCATTCTCTCATGAGAAGAGGGGTTGAAGGCCCAGAGGTTGATTGCAGCTACTAGCAAAAGAAGAATAAAAGAAAGAATAATGCTAAAGAAAGAAAGAATAGCAAAGGACTCTCAAAAGCTAGTCCAAACTTGAGCTCTACCCTTTCTGTGTTCGCCCCAGTCCCAAAGCAATGATGTTATAGCTTGAAACCTTATAAAGGGGACTTGAAAATATGATAAGTGGACAAATAAAAAGGCAGATTAAGGGTTTTGAAAAAACGTAGCCCTTAGAAAGTGGTAACTCAAGAGCAAGGGAACCCTCCAGAAAGGCGCTCATAGAAATGGACTCAATGACACCATAATCCATGAAGTAAGCCCAACATGTACCACTATCACACTTACTCTTGAAGGGTTATTTTCTTTCACTGCTTCCCTAGGACATATCCCTCTACCTCGGTCTTTTCTTTCACTGTTTTGGTTGGCACACCTAATAGGGTCAAATGAAGGTCCTCTCATATTCAAACTTGCCAATCTACATAAAGTCCTGAGCTAGTGTGAAATTTGAAGGGGATACTTGATGTGAATTATTCAAGTGGCTTGTATCTTAAGTAACAAGCTTACTTTGCATGATTCAAGGACTGGTATATCTTATGAACATTGGCTTTACTTGATTTCATATTTTTGATCTGAATGCCCCTAAACATAGTTCTTGAAGGACGCCCCAGGCTTTCACCCAGGACATTATGCCTCTGTTGCAGGATATGGCACGTGTGATGTAGAGCATTGAGTCACCCAGTGACTTGACACATACAGACATCAGCTCTCACATCTTCCGGACCTTGGACGATGGACAGATGGGTTTGATTTTGATAGATATGGTCATGGTGGCACAAAGATGGGCAGGAAGCCCACACCTTGGGCTACACCCTAGAGACTATCTTGCTTTGGATGGAGGATGTTGTGCAAGGAGATGATTGGAGGATGCATTGAGACAATATACAGACTTTTCTTTGGATGCCACCCCTTGCACCTTGGACGTTGGGCATTTAGATGATGATTTCATGCTAGGGTTTGGACAAAGATGATGGGGTTTGTTGCCACTTAGATGCCAATGATGATTTGAGATGTGGCATAGCATTCTTCCACCGCACTTGCACCTCAGACGATGACACATGGCCTTGGAGAGGTCCTCCTAGCCCATTGGAAGCATGACATCATCACACGTGTGACCATTTATGTATTATTTTCATGATTTTGACATTTGTAGAGGCTAACTTGAGGGGTCGACCCCACTTATAGACATGAATTTTGACTTTTTGGATTATTTGAGCACTTGGATTTCCTTATAAATAAGGCTAGCGCTCCATTTCATTTTCGTCATCACTTCCTCTCACATTTGTGGGTGGAGAACTCTAGAAAAGTTTGCTCTTCTCTCTCTTTATCTCTTGAACCTAGTGTGATACTCTTGGGGAAGGATTTCTTTGTGGATGCTTTGCTTTCTTTGATGATATCTTGTTGCAACTAGGGTTTCTCTTGGCATAGCGACTTGGATAAGTGAGTAATTTGCTTTAATTTTATGTGTTTGTTCATGGTATAATTGTTAATTGCTATCTTGTTGTATGTTACTTTGTCCTAGTAAAACCCTAGGAAGGAGACATAAGTCTTTCGCTCCTTTAATACTTTTGTTTGTCCAAGATTGGAGAAATTGAGAGACCTAGTCTCTTGCTAAGATTCAAAAGATTAAGGCCCAAGAGGCTTTGCACCTTAAGGTTTTGATCTTAGTCGCTTGATCCTTGACCTAGGTCATCTAGAAGAGAGAAAACAATACCTAGGGCCCAAGAGGCTATGCACCCTCAAGATCATTTTCTTGAAGGTTTAGACCTAAGACCCAAGAGGCTTTGCACCTTAGGGTTTAAACCTCATTCTTCTAAATTATCTAGGTCTCTCTTCAAGTGTTTCATGCTTGACTCCATTTTCCCTAGAAAAGATAACGACACTAATATAGAACCCTTCTTGTGGTGAAAAGTATCTTTAGAATTAGCATTCTCTCTCAAAGTGATTTAACTAACCCTACTAACTCTAATTTTAGCAAACATATGATATTTATTGCTGTTGTTACAAAAGTTTGCTACAACCACCAGGGTTTACTCTAGTTGTTGCATACATACTTGAAATAGTGGCTAAAGTTACTTGGAATCATAGTCTAGCAATCGAATATTATTGTACATGTTGAAGGCATAAATTTTATACTCAATTGCCATATTTCCGAGTACTTTTTCTTCTTGTTGTTGCAAAACATTAATTGATGTTATAAATTACTTTACTGCTGTAATTTTGCAACAGCCATTGAATTTATTGATTATCTATTCTCTAAGAGGATATTAATGACTTTTATAACTTGGTAATTGTCTATATTATGCTTCAAATTGTTATTGTCTCGTACAAGTGAACCAATTACCTTGTTACTTTTCTTACCTCTCCTAGACCTAGACCTAACACTTAGGTGACCAAGATAGGGGGTTGTTGGCTTCGCTAATCTTGCTATTTGATCCCTTGAGCCACCAGGGAAGCCTCCCTTGTGTTCGACTGTCTTCCATCACTAAAACAAGGGAAGTATCTACTAAGGTGACAGTGGTAGAAACTTCCAATTGTTACACAAAATTGGGATCTTGTGGAGGGATTTGCACCCTAGTAGACGAAATCACCGATTAATCGGCAAAAATCGAAAAAAGCACAAGTTTTTCAACTTGCCAATTTTTTCAAAAGAAAAAATCGTGAATTTTTGGTTTTTGAAAAAAATGCGTTTTTTTTTTAAAACTCGGGAAAAAAGCGGAAAAACACGGAAAAAAGGGAAAAAATCGCCTTAGTCGCCCAGGCCGCGGGATAAAGAGCCCGATTCGTTTTTTTTTTGTCATTCTGTTTTTTTTGTGTGTGGAGCAGCAAGGGTATAATGTGATAAAATTTAACAGCATGCACATCCTAACTTCGGGTCCCAATATTATAGTGCAGTAATTTGTATTTTGTGTTAGAAACCAAATAAAAAGATCAATACAAAAGAAGAGAAACTCATTAGAATGGCATGGGGTGTGGTCATTTTACCTTCTGCCTCTAGTTCAAGGCCTGGCAAACAGCCCTTGATTTTTTCCCGTAAAAGGGGGAGAGGGGCA
>ML827838.1:20370-46182 GCA_009831015.1 Picea engelmannii
CGAGGCGATGTTTTCAGGACCCTTGTCGAGTTTTTGTCGTTGCCAAGTTTTTCCACTAGGATTTGCACAAGTACAAATCCTGTGATAACAAATCCTACTATGATACATTGTGACAATCAAAGTTGTCTTAAACTCTCTAAGAATCCAATATTTCATGACCGCTCCAACACATAGATATCCAGTACCATTTCATGAGACACGGAGTTCAAAAGGGAGCAATGGTTCTTCAGTATCTTCCTTTGGATTTGTAGGTTGCAAACATTTTGACGATGCCCCTAGCAAAGGGGAAGTTCAAGATGTTCAGGGGGGAGACTTGGTTTGGTCGAAAACACTTTCCTCGCAAAGAGGGAGTGTTAGTTTTACATATTGCATCGGTCGTGGTTCTCTCAATAGTGGCAACAACAAAATCCTTCAATTTGGCACAACAATCTCCTGAGCTCTAGGGCACACTCTACAACAACAACATTAGAGGGCGTAGTAGTTATATAGAGAGGGAGAGAGTGAGGGCGCATTTAAGCCTCCTACGAGCATGCACCAACCTCATCCCCGTGCCAAATTTAGAACCATTGCTTATATTCACCTTTCAATCAGCTAGAGTTTACCTTTTCTCAGTTGTAGCATGCATTTACTACTATTGGAGGATTATGTAGATCCCTAGGCTAGATAAGGTGCTTGCATGAGAATTTTCTATCCCTAGATGAGGGCAAAGATCTCTAGGAGGCACTAACATATTTATCTCTAGTAGGAAACACACTTCTCTTGGCACATATCGCCATGTAGAAGGATGCACTAGTTGAGATGATTAGGGTTAGGTTTGACTCTACCAATTCAGTGTGCTTCATGTATGTGTTCAGATACAGTGTTTTCCCCCTTCTCACTCTATAAAGAAGATGAAAGGTGCACCATTGTGTTGGTTAGCATAAGTTAGTTATGAACTATAGTAGCGTAATTCTTCTTTTAGTTTTCAACAAAAGATAGATACAATGCTAAGAGTTAAGATATGTGTATTTGTTGTTCCTAATTTCCAACAATGGTGTTCATAGATTAACATATTTAGATGTTGTTTTGTTGGATGTTTTCATAGTTTTGGCAACCTATGTTTAGGTTGATTTATCTAAGTGCAGAATATGCTTATCATGGTTTGAAATTTAATATGGTATCAAAACACATTCACTAAAATCCTCCAAATCTATGTAAGGAATGGATTGTTGCCTATGAGAGGGAGTTGTCAAAGGGTTTCAACGATTATGATGCTCAAGCTTCAACGAATGAAGCGAATCTGAACCTATGACAAGTTGTTAGGTGAGATGTCCAATATCTTCCAATGATTGGAAGGTTGTTATTGACCTGAGGTAGGCGATCTAGCCCCTGGGATAGGTTGCAAATTTGATTTCTTTTGACATTGATTTGTTTGTTCGAGTGTGCTTTTAAAGTTTGCGATGATGGCCAATTTCGATCTTCAAGAGTGTCACATGTTGGAGGGTGTTTTTAACTTTCCACTATGGAAGTGCACACTACAAAATGTCTTGGAGGAAATTGAACTATGGCATCTAGTGGATAAGGATGTCACACCTCCCACTAATCCCAAGGACTTGGAAAAACATACTAAGAAATCGGCCAAGGCGAAGAAAATCGTCTTTCACTCGGTGGAGGATCACTTGATCCCTCACATCACAGAAAAGACGATGAAGGAGATGTATGATGTGTTGGTCAGTTGGTACCAAAGTGTCAACTTGTCCCATAAAATGCTTTTGAAGAACAAGCTCACCAATACTTGCATGAGCAAGACCGACACTATAGCGAGCTATCCGATGAAGATCGCAAAGTTGAGAGATCAACCCACCACCATTTGAGACAAGATGGACGAGAATGAGCTAGTCTAGATTACTCCCAATGGTTTTGGTCCATCTTGGCACCACTTTGTGAAGTATATTTGTACTCGTGAGAAGCTACCCACTTTTGAGAAATAGTGGGATGACTTCATCGAAGAGGAGACAAGATTAGAAAAAGTGTCAATGTATTTCGATGATGCTCAAGACCTAGTCCTCATCAAGAAGGTGATGAAAGGAGGTAAGAAGGGAGGATCCTAGAAGTATCACAAGAAGAAGGAAGACTCTGGATTTTTGAGCCATGGGAAGAAAGATCTAAGCCATGTGAAGTGTTTTAAGTGCCACAAGTTTGGTAATTATGCCTTTCATTATCCTAAGCAGTAAGCAGTAACAACAACAACAACTAAGAAAGCAATTTGTAGGTAATGTAGAAGCTTCCACAAGTGTAGATAAGCTTGCACCTAGATTGGATGTAGCCTTCTCCACATTGTCATGCCTTTCCACTCACACCATTCCTGGTGTCAGGCGGTATGTGGACGGTGAAGCTTCTAGACACATCACAGCCAACATATCAACTTTCTCCTGACTAGAAGAACGAGATCTAGAATGTAGGTGGAGCTTGTTGATGATGTTAAGTACTCAGCGAAGAAACAAGACATGTTCAATTGGAGGCTCGTGTCTGTATCCCACATATCAGACATGGACATGCTAGGACACATGCCAACACATGTTGGAAAGTGTCCTAAAATGGGACACATGCCAAACACATGTCAGTCACGTGCTCTAGACATGTCCCATGTGTTTGACTCTAAAACATGGTTTGTCATTGGTATTTTCTCACTTTCAGTTGTAAGGAAAGAGCTCTCACGATCTCTCATTGTGCAGGTGAAGGGTCAAATCGAGATTTGAAAGGAATCCAAGTGTTTTGTAAATGTTCTAGTTTCTAAAAATTTTGGATCTTTATGTCTATATTTCATTTCTATATTTGTAATTTGTAATTTTTTTAATATTTATATATATTATAAAACCTATCCCTTGTGTCTTGTTTTCGGGGTCGACGTGTCCCATGTCGGATACTCGTATTTTCATGTCCTCTATGTCTCGTGTCATGTGACTTAGGTACTTGTGATTGGAATGGATTTTATTGTTAAAAGTTACAGCATCGTGAGACATTCTCCAAGACTTCCTTTCGCAAGGCAGAACTTAAGACTTGGAGAAAAGGGTCATGTGATTCAGGACAAAAGTCAAATAGTCTTGTAAGCTTTAATTGAGCCAAAGCGAAGACAAGACAAGTACGCTATAAGTCGGTCTTAATTGAGCCAAGACTGACGTTGCCTAAATGGAAAAAGTGATGAGAAGTTTCCCTAGGTCACTCGAGATGGATAAAGCTACAAGACCTTGTCTAGGGTCTAGCCAACTCTAGATAAGCGACTGTAGCATGTGACCAAATTGTGTTGGAGAACTGAAGAATCACATCCCGAGACAAATGATCTTTACTTATACTGGAGTTGCAAATATGTAATGAGCTAGTGCATTGGCACGTGTAACCATGCTTATCATGAGGGAACTTGTGTTTACTTAAGTATGAACAAACTCCTAAGTTTAACATGACTTAACAAGTCATACGCAAATTGTGAATGATCTAAAAGTGAATATTTCGAAGTATAAGCGATTAAGTGTGAATGGGTTTAACTTAATAAAATAAGTTAAATAATAAAATAATTATTAAAGATAAGTAATTAATGACTTGAGTGATTCTCAAGTTAAGTAATCAATTAAGTTAAATAATTGTTAACTGAAGAAAACAAATCGACTTCTAAAAGAAGTCAACCTCAACTCTAAAAGAAGTAAAAGAGAACTATCCTAACTATAGTGAATCTCTTGTAGAAGATCAAGTCATTGGTAATAAAAGAAACCTCAGCGTGTAGTGAATGCTCATTCTTTTTTTGTCACAAAGAGGAAGAGATCAAGGTTTTTGTAAAAGGTCTTTAGCATTCCAAAAGAGAAGGTGATCTTTTGCATAACAGCAGCACATGCAAGTTGCTATTGTAAGGTCTAGAGGTCGCATGTACTCAAGAGATCACTTGGGATCTGTCACGGTTTCAATGAGTTCATAAGCAAACCCTCATAGTATGTGTAAGAGCCTAACGGTCTATTGTATCTGCTCCTAGCTCAGCTATTCGCTAATAAGAAAAGATCATTTGTTGTTGGGGTTTCTCCAATTGGTTTTCCCCAGGGTAAATCTTTGTGTACTTGTGGATGCAAAGTTTATTATTGTGCTTCTGTTATGGTGAATTTGAGCTTCAATTTTAATTTCTGAATTTAAGTACAGTGCTAAATTTTAAAAATCAATTAGATCTGAATATCACCATAAAATTAACATTTATCTCATTATGCATCCAAGTGGTTCTTGAGCTACTACCATGAGGTATTGTATGTTCTTGGTTTAACCAAGAATCTTCTTTTGATTTCTTGTCTAATAGATCTAAAGTATATCACTGAGTTTTATGATCAGTGAATGATCATTAGAAAATGTAGCCTTGATCTCGGCTTAACTAAGAATCTTCTATCGGTTTCTTGTCTAACAAATCTAAAGTGTATGGTTGTCTAATAATCAACAAGTGATCATCAAAAATGCAGCCCTGATCTCAGTGGATTTTTGGCTAGAGGAATGCGTGAGGGTGGCCTTTACAGTTCGCTAATAAATCCTAGAAAGCATTGTGCTTTTGGTGAATAGCAATGACAATCTATGTGAGCATTGGCAGGGAAGATTAGGAAAGTTGCACCATGGATCTTTACCTCTCCTGAAAGATATGTTGGAGGGATTGTTGGTTTCAAGGTGGAGAGGACATTAGTGTGCAAGGTATGTGCACTTGGTGAGCATGCCAAGATCGCTTTATGAAGCAATGAGCACAAATCAAAAAGGATACTTGATCTTGTACATTCAAATGTGTGTGCACCATGTGATCAACTTCGTTGATAGGTAATATCTATTATGTTTCTTTCATTTATGATACTTCTAGAAAAACCTGGATTTGTTTTATGAAGACCAAGGATGATGTCTTTAACATGTTCCAATAGTTCAAAACTCTTGTGGAAAATCAAAGAGGTGAGAAGATGAAGGTACTAAGATGTAATAACGGAGGAGAGTAAATTTCAAATGAGTTTGATTCATTTTGTAAAGAAGCGAGGATCTAGAGGGAGTTGGCAATGCCTTACACCCTACCACAAAATGCGGTTGTTGAAACATGAAAGAAAGAATGGGTCCATTGTTGAAATAGCCAAGGTTATGGTTCATGACCTATGACCTATGTTCCTATGACCTATGTTCCTTTGGGCAAAGGCATGCAATGCAGTTGGAACAAACATAAATAAGAATGTATACATAATAATAATACCAATAAATAATAAATAACAATCATTAGGTTGATGAAACATTAAGGGACATCCCACTTTAGTTCATGACCAGTCAATGCATATAAGTATATCGTCACGAGGCTCATAGTAACCTCATTCCGATCAATTCGTATCAATCACTTATTATTCAATATAACTTTATATACTTGCAAAAACAGTCTTGCAAACAGTGATAAATAGGTTTGTTTATCTCAATAGTGGTCTACATCCTAAATAGGTATCTTCATAGGGTAGTGAAGAAAAAAAAAACAAAGGAAGATTTCACTAGCGAGAAACCCTACATATCACACTTTCACATTCTGGTTGCCCTGTATATATTCATATTCCTAAGAAGAAAAGAACTAAATTGGAACCCTCTAGTTTGAAGGATGTTTTTGTTGGACACGGTGAGTCCTCCAAGTCTTATAGAGTCTACATTTTGTCACCGTGCAAGATATTACGGAGCCAAAATATGGAGTTTGATGAGGATGCATGGCCCTCAAGATCTCGGAAGCTTCCTGTAGAAGTTGAAGATGGAGAAACACTTGCTACCCCAATTGTTGACCCGGAGAAATAAAAATTTTCAGAATCAAATCAGCAAGGTTCCGAAGGTGGAATCAATGCTTCGGTACCTTCTGGTTTAGCCAAGAAACCTAAGTGGCTTACCCAAAGATTATAGAATGCACAAGAGTAAATTGAAGCTCAAAAGACATCTTTTTGGGTGAGGCATCCACCTAAAAACTTTTTGAATTATGTTGCATTGATGTCTTTTGTTGGTGCTTGAACTAGCACCCTTGTGCTAACTAGGGCAACAAAATGGGAAGTGCACCACTATCACCTCAGTACACTTGCCCCTTCATTTTAGGCCAACTCCTAGAAGCCACGGGGGGTATCCCTATTTCAATAAGTAAACCTCTTCAAGTGAATTAAAACCATGAAAGCTTACGATTTAATTTAGTGAATCCACAATATATGTGACAAGACCATGCATGAGGATTCCAATAAGTGAAATTTCTTTAAAAATAAACAACTAGGAACAATAGCATGAACCACAAGTATGTCTATCTGAAAGAGAGATTTAGGAGCTAGTGGATGTGTGTGCCAAATTTGATATATAAGATGAATAACATTAGCAACTTCAAATTTGCATTTATATTTATCACTCAACAAATAAAACAACAAAGAGGTTAGAACCACTTTTAAGCTACGTTAGGGCATAAAGAGTGAAAATAACTAGCATAAACCAATGGTTCAATGTGTGCTTGTGATTACCACTTTATTATATGCTAAGAGAGGACAAGCTTAGGGATGTCCTTCCACTTCTAAATCTGTCTTATGAATAAAAACGCAGAAATTTCAGATTTCGATCGTGAAAAGACCATCCAAGAGAGAGGTTATGAACTAGAGAGCAAGACGTCTTGGACGCTTCCATTGGGGCAAAAGATATTCTATGTAACAACAGTGCAACAAGTGTTAGAAACAAGTTCTAAAGATGTATAACCATTCACTAAGAAAGAATTTGTAAAATAGATGGTGAATCCCCCTAGGGTTTTACAAGTTGGCACTTGGAATTCACCAAATAAACCTCTAAGTAAATGATAAATAGTTATAGCACTTTAGAGATTGAATTCACCACTAGAGATGTAAGATAAACTTGGACAAATAATCTAGGAATGAAGTAGAGGCTAGGTATGAGTAGGAATACACCTTGAATCACCAAATTGTAGCCTTAGGGTTTCACCAAACCTGATTTTTAATGCCGCATTTAAATTTCCAGATTTGAGAAATGCCTTAAATCAGCCCACAAAGCGTTAGATAAGACCTTGTAGCTCCTTTCTATTGGGCCATTTTGCCTCTTTAGGGCTAGAGATGAACAATTAAGCATAAACCTTTGAATAAATTTGTCTAGGAAATAAAATGAACTGTTAACTTTACACTAGACAATGAAATAAATCTAAATAAATAATTTTCTTTGGTTTTTTATCGTTAGATTTCCTTCTAAACAAATAAAATAAAAGATTTTGAGTTTTAGGGTTTGGGGTTGGTTGTTGGGAGAAGGCTAGTGCATTTTCTGCAATTAGGGCTTATGGGGTCAAGAAAGATGCCCCTCTAAGAATTGTTCACTTCTATCTTAAGGATTGGGGTAAGAGATTAGAACCCTAAATGTAGAATAATCTCTAACCTGATCAAGATAAGCTAAAAGGACCAAGGCCCTACAAGAAGGGATTCCTCGAGGGAAAAAAACTTCACCAACAAGATCAACTATAACTTGAACAAAATACTTAAAACCCTTGCCAAGAAACCAAGAGGAAAAACAAAGCAATGGACTAAGAACTTACCCAAGCTAACAAGAGAAGAAGGAACAAACCCTAAAATATCTCCTCTCCAAGTGGTATAGTAACTCTCCAAATGGATTGATCTTGAAAGCTATTAGAAGTCTTGAATCACCATAACAAATCTTTAATGCAACAAGAAAATAACCAAGGAAGAGAGAGTTCCAAGAATTGACACCAAAACCTCCAATAGGTAGATCTTCAATATATTGTATTATCAAATGTCCAACAACAACAAGTTGGAATGAGAGGAGAGCCTTTATTTATAGAGGAGGCTTCTACATCCTTCTCATTCTTTATTATTTTCTATCACCCTAAAATTAGCCCAGGAGAGTCACAAAAGGTGACTTGTCATCCACACAAAGAATGAGACTATGTCAAATACAAGTAATATATGCCACATGTACAATAAAACCCTCATTTGAAGGGGACGTCCCACTAAAGGAGGAATTGATTTGGTGTAGATGCTCAACGTTCCCTTGAATAAGTGTAGCCCAAGCCTCATAAGTCTAGCCTCCTTATGTGGAATGACCTCATGAAATGAATGAGTGAAGCCCCAAAATGTGGACAGCTCCTCAAAAAGTGCCTCCAAGGTAAGGCCAAGTGTATATCTCAAGTAAAGACACCTCCATGAAGCATGGGGGTGACCCTCCAAGTAAACAAATGGGTCATAAAACCCCCAACAACTAGTATGACGTCCAAAAGAGTGGGTCAGCCCTCAAATCATGAATAAAATAACTCAAGAGATGACCAAATGAGGAAGCGCTCTAGGATCCTCCATGTGGCATGTGTAGAGGATTCCATGCATGCATAAATAGACCATATGTGCCTCGAAGGATGTGACCAGTGCCTTGGGATACATGTACTACCTTGAAAACTGCAAAACTGCCTCAGGAAACGTGAAACTGAGTGAGCATCTACAAAATCATCTCCAATAGTAGATGGCCAAAGTGTGATGAATACATAAGATAGGGATCCATGCTTAGGCATAAGATAAGTGTGCTATAATAGGTGTGACAATCTTTACAACAAGAGCAACACTTTTAAATCACATATAAAGAAGTGAGAGAGACTAGTAGTTACCCTAGATCATGTGTCCTAGTAGATCCACCGCAAGATGCTCACATATCTACCTAGATCATAAATTACCGGCATGATGAAGAGTTACCAACATCAAGGGGAAGTTGGTTAGAGCCATAAGAGCAATGCCTATCTTGAGATGGGGACTAAAAGGACGAGCCATGACTGACCACAAGGGGTCTAGAGATACTACATAGGCCCCCCACCAATACATAGAACATCTAAGCATGGTCCAATACAATACATGAGTGCAAATACAACCACACTTTTGGCTCATCATGATACAATGAGGCACATAATCTGCTCATATGATGGGTCACATCTAGTGAAAAAAATGTAGGGTACATTGAAGTGAATCTGAGGTGTAGCATCTTCCATCATTAATGCAAAGCCTTCTAGTTATGAGTAGGCACCAAGTGGACACGTATGGCAAGATGCCATGATGGAGAATAACTCTTAGCCTAGTGTGTTAGGATTCCCCAAACCTCCACCAACGCTAAACAAATTCCACTAGTGCATTAGGGATCCGAGCCTCCACCAGTAATTTTCTCAGGCTCTCTTCAACACGCCTGGGTCCTTGGCCAACTTTTGCTGCCAAATTTAGTACAAACACATGGCTCCACAGCATGACCCCTCTCCCATGTAGATTTCTAAAATTGAACGGCATACCTCACTAGAGCAACAAACTCGATTTTACCAACAAGGGGGGCATTGGTACCAAGGTCTGGTGGACACTTTGAACCATTGGCCACACTCAGCAAAGCCCTCATTTCTTCTAGATACTCAAATCGAGTTGCCCATCTACGATGTTTCCATGAATAGAGATACGTTAGACTCCTGGATTCAAAGTATGTAGTTGTGTTTCTCCATGCTACCAGCCATTACAAGAGCAAATAAATTAAAAAAAAATGGTTGGGATTCGCATGATTGGTGTAGCACTCACCCAATGGAACCAAACAAGACCTCTATATATGCCTTCACTAAGCACTCAATCTGACACAACACTCCACCTCACCACATGAGCAGAGCTTTATGCTAAGCATTAAGGGAGCATTTTTATCCCCTCAGGTAGCAAGAGCAATTGTTGGCATGTTAGTTGCAACTCAGGAAACATTGTGGATAATATGTACAGCAATTCATTGACATTTTCTCCAAGTTGTGGCCCCAGTTCCACCTTCCCGAATCCAAAGAGGTACCTATCATTAGATTATTGTATGGTTTACCACCTCCATTGAAAGTTGAAGTCACATTGTTTGAAACCCACTCTCTGGATCAAGCTTTTAGAAAACCCCTAGCCACTGAAGAAAACGTTCCCATCAATCCTACAGTCCCTTTCATCGGACTTGTTCCCCTTCGCAATCCCCACACAAGACCCTTCAGACAAATTCTGCACATTTCACCATAGTAGACATCACTCCTCTGAAGAATGTCATGCCCTTCGACAGTCCAAGGCAACTAAGCCTCTCTTTTCTGAACATCAGCCATGCTCTCCATCCACCAAACCAGCCATCATGGATGTTGGTTAGACTACTCATTCTAACCGTAGCTTGGTTCTCATGTCCCGCCACTATACCACAACTTCTTGTGAGCAACTCTTCACCCAAAATTATCAAATCAAAGACCACATGGTGTGGCTATCTTTGATAATGGAAGCCAAAAGAATTTCATTTCTCAAGCCTTGGTTGAGACCCTCCATATTCCTACCACTCCTCATCCTAACCATACAAATCGGGCTAGGTCAATGATGATGGCCAACGTTTGCTCATCGCCAAGCGATGCACAGTCACTTTCTCTATTTAACCACTCATCGACACGGTGGAGTGTGATGTGACCCCTTTAAACTGTTTGTATCTGATTCTTGGGCACCCTTACCAACAACAAAATTGAGCTGCACAATACAATGGCCTTCAAAATATTTATATCATTACCAAAGACCACAAACAATATAAATTCACATCGGCAGCACCACCTGCACCCACCATTCCTCTCATTATTCATATAATGTCTAGCAACGCTACTATCAAGCAAGTCACCTACAGCAAGAGCTTCACACTTTGCATTATCCGCCCTGTTAAAGAAGACAACACATCTTGGTGCACTCCATGCAATATGTAACCTTTATTAGACAGTTATGCTGATGTGTTTGAAGAGCCCCATGGTCTTCCCCCTACCCAACCCATCCAACATTCCATTGACCTTATTCCTAGTTATGCATTAGCTAATTCACCTTCATATCGCTTATTAAGTTATTCCCCATGGATGCCCACGAAAATTGAGCATCAAATACAAAAAATTCTTGATGAAGTTCACATACAGCCCAGCATTTCTCCATGCGGATCACCTGCCTTCATCATTCCCAAAAAGGAGAACAGTGAATGGCACATAGTGAATGATTACCATGCCCTCAATAAGATCACTATGAAGAACCATTACCCTCTACCCCGCATAGAAGATCTGCTCAATCACCTTCATGGAGCCAAATACTTCACTAAATTGGACTTAACTTCTGGCTATCACCATGTCAGCATGAACCCATCTGGCACTAGCAAAACAGCTTTTTAACACCAAATTCGATCTTTATCAGTGGTTGGACATGCCCTTTGGACTGTCCAACGCCCCAGCTACATTTATGTGCCTTATTAATGATAACTTCCACCCTCATCTTGGCCGTTTTGTAATCATTTACCTCAATGATATCCTCATCTTTAGCCACACTTGGGAAGAACACCTGCACCATGTCCAAACTGTCTTAGATCTGCTCAGAAAGCATAAATTACAGGTTGAAAAGAAGAAGTCCTTCGGACAGGAATCCGTCCAATACTTAGGGTTCCTTATTGACAGAACAGGCATCCATGCCAATCCTCAAAAGGTGCAAGCATTTTCTCAATGGCCCATTCCTACATCAACAACAGAGATTAAAAGTTCTATGACAGGCATGAACTTTTACCATAAGTTCATTAAGTATTTCTCCAACATTGCTCAGCCATTACATAAGCTTTCAAATGCTCAGACATTCAATTGGACTGAGCTAGCAAAGACATCTTTCACACAATTGAAGGCAGCACTATGCTCCGAACCAGTTCTAAAGTTGCCATATCTTCATCAATATTTTGAGGTAGATACAGATGCCTCAGTATGCTGCAGGAGCCATTCTTAAACAGGAAGGACACCCTGTGGCCTATCACTCCAAAGGTTTATCAGCAGCCAAATTGCACTACAGCACATATGATAAGGAATTATATTCTCTAGTGCAGGCTCTCAAGCAATGGCACCACTATCTTCTTGGGAAAGAAACAATCCTACACACAGATCATCATCCCTTAAATCTTCTTAAATTCTCAGTCCAGGATACATTATCAGTGCCATTTAAAATGGGCTTCCTATCTGCAACAATTTCATTTGTTCATCAAATACAAGACAGGTGAATCCAACAAGAGATCCTCAGTGGGCCACCTATCCATGTTCTCAACCTCATAGAGATCCTATTTGTGGACTATCACAGGTGGAAACAAAAATAAACAGCAGATCCTTCTTTTGGAATAGTGTTGCACGCTGTATTGTACCCTGCAGAAATTAATCAAATGCTCTTCCTGGACTACACTCTTTGAGATGGATGGTTGTACAAGATGGACCAGCTCCACATGCCCAGTGGTGAGGACTGTCTCATGTTGATCAGAGCGGCACATTCTTCAGCCTATGGAGGACATTTTGGCAATTCTTAAAAACTTCAGCACTTGTAGTGCTACTTCCGCTGGCCAGAAATGCAGCAACAAGGCACAGATTTCATTAAAAGTTGCCCACTATGCAGTCAAGCAAAACCTTCAAATGGAACGCTGGGATTGTATCAGCCATTACCCATCCCATCCCACCCTTGAACAACCATTTCTATGGATTTTATCAATGATCTGCCCATGACATTCAGAAAGCATGATTGCATTTTCATAGTGGTGTGCCAATTTGCCAAAATAGCTCTTATCACTCCATGCACCAAGACCACTACAGCAGCACATGCCGCAAACATCAGATTTGTTCTTCACTCAAGTCTGGCCACACTTTGGGCTGCCCTGTGTGATTGCCTTCGACTGCAATTCTTGTTTCCTCTATCAACTTTTGGAAAGCATTGTGGAAATCACTGGGCTGCTAATTACAATTCTCTACAGCCTTTCACCCTCAAACAGATGGTCAAACCGAGGTGGTGAATTGTACACTGGTACATGCCCTTCAAGTGCATTACCATAAGAACAAACATTGGGATAAATATCATCATATTGTCCAGCACAGATATAACCAAGCAATACACTCAGCAATAGGCTTTTCACCATTTGAAGCTTGTTATGGTTATCAACCATTGGCACCCTATGAATTACCAGTGCCAATTCCCCCAGCAGCATTTACACACCAGCAAAAAGAGTAGGATCGGGCTCTCAATTTTCTGCAGCACTTGGCCTCAAAATTCAGGAACAGGTCAAAAATCCATCCAACATTCCCAAGCACACATAGGATCATCAACGCAGCCCCTCTCCATTTCAGATAGGTGATAAAGTATGGTTACAACTTCCAAAGCAGCGCTTTCAAGAGAAACAACACCACAAGCTGAAACCTATCAGATACAGGCCATACACAAGTCCACAGAAGATTGAAGAAAATGCCTACAACCTGGACTTACCTGCACAAATAGGCATACATGATGTAATTAATGTCAATCAACTCAAGATTTATGAGCCATCCCATCTGGAAGAAAAAGTACACATCACCTATCAGCAGCACAACATCCCAGAATTCCAACCCCCATTTGACGAGGACACGATATTAGACAGCCACCACTCACACCAGCTGAACCCAGACCACCACCAGATACTTGGTAGGCAGACAAGGACAACTCCCCACACAGGCAAAGTGTATCGCAGAAGACAAACTCATATCCAACTTCTCTAATTTGCAGCAGAAAGTGGGGACACTTTCAACAAAACAGGGAGGAATTGATATGGGGAAACGATGCACCTTAGAGGAGGTTGACATTGTCAACCCAGGAACTTAAATGTAGGAAGATCTACCTACCTAGATAATATATTAATATTCTAAATAAACAGATCTGTTACCTGTTGACATAATCAGAATCTCTACCAACAATTGACACGGTCAATCGTGATCATTGTATGTCTTATTTAAGCTGCTGCTCATAATACAAGAAAATGTGGATTATTTTTCTGCACCAAGTCACCTCTCCTCTCTTCTGCGCATCTCTCCTACAGATTTGCAACAATGGACGTAGCGTACTCACCCTACTTACACACTGGACTTACCAAATCTGTTCACTAATATGTAGAGATCTTGATAAAGTTTTGCACACCAGCATTGCCACTGTAAAGCTACAAAAGCATCACATGTATCTAGCACTGTGCAACAACAACATCTATCACCCCCAAAGTGTAAAGTCCTAAGCACAAGGTGTTAACTTTGTGTAACTCAAGAAGGCTACCCAATGTCAACTCATTGGCTCTTCCTCTTTCTTTAGGTTCGCTCTTCTCCAACACAAGGGGGGTATCCCTAAGTAGGATTGCTAAGGCTATGGATTGGAGGCTCTAGGTGACGTTTGAAGAGTAAGCCTTAACAAAACAAGTGGTTGTAGCATAGATGGATAAATGAATGGTGTGAGAACAAAAAGATGATGGAAAACCCCAAGACTAGTGCCTACCAGATCTTGGGCAAAATGGAGTCAAGCAGGCATGGATCTAAGAGAGCGAATGCATGAATGTGTAAGGAAAACAAGGGCTGCTATACATGCCACAAATCAGCCTTAACTTGCTGAAATTAGTGCAGAAAATTAACCTTGGAGAGGTTGGGGTATTACTCTTAAACAAAGTTATGAAGGTGATGTTATATTACTTCAAGCAACAACCTGGTTTCTATATGCAAGTTTAATATAACAACAATGAACATAATAGGGATGAAATCCTCACATTACATTATCCAAATGGCAGATACTCCATTACAAGGCCTTCGTGACTACTTACAAGGGTTTCTTACAACAATAAACAACATGTAAAAGAATTGCAAACATAAAGTAGATGCAACACCTCTATTTTTCCATTAAGCTTGCCCAAATGATGTAAAATGTAGCCCAAGGGGAGAGCTCCTCCAACCCCAAATTCCCCACAACCTCTTCAAATGGAGAGAAAGCTCCTCTTTATAGAAGGAGTTTCTTCTCTCTTACAATAAAATATAATATTTTCTAACTAACACCATGAGAAGTCAAAGAAATAATATAATAATGTAGTAGTTAGACCATCCTGAATCAATGTTTGACCATGTCAAAGGTTATGTGGACTCTAGCCTCTCCAAAGGAGGTTGCCCCATCGAAAAAATACCAAGGAATATACAATGTAATGCTCCATGAAGGGGCCGCACCACCAAAAATAGGCACAATACCAAGTCAAGACGTCATATGGTCCACATAGAATACACCCTCAAAGGTGCTAGCTTAACAATATACATAAAATAATCCTTGACACGGGAGGATGTGCTCCAAGGTCCACCTAGAAAAACACACTAAGTGCACCCTCCAAGATGCATGTGTGAGAAAACAATATCTTAATCCTCCTCAAATAACAATTTCCATGAGTCGAGTTCAACAAATAATAGAATAATGAAGTAGTTACAACCTCCAACTCCATGAAATAATAAAATATTCTCCTCCAAGTTGCACCCTCCAAGGAAACAATAAAATAATAAAAGGGTGTGCTCCTCTAAGATAAACCTTCCAAAAATAGCAAGAGGATAGTCTCCACATGTGCACCCTCCAAGAAGAAGTTCCAAATATAGAAAGGAGACCAAGTAGTAAGTACATGCATGAACAAGCCACACGTGTGGCCCTCCAAGATAAACACACCCTTCAAGAAACTCCTCCACAACAACCTCCAAATAAATAATATTAATGCCAAGACAAAAAGCAAAGGGCACTCTCCAAGAGAAGTAAAATGATGCCCAGTGTTGCTGAAATAAGCATCTTTGACCATGCAAAAATGGAGCACCAAGGAGAGGTGTTCCCTATAAAAATGTGCCATAGAGCCATCTCATCCAACCTACAAATAATAAAGCATCTTCCAAAATAAAGTGTGCCAAGGGTAGTTACACTCCATCAAAACATGTGCCAAAACCATGTGCACAAGAGAATGGCACCCTAGAGAAGTGTGCTAAGGTGGTTCTCAATAACCAATAAAATACTCCTCCATAACCACCTCCATAATCATGCTCCACCAACCAAAAGAGGTGTGCCCTAAAAAGGTGTGCCATCCTCCAAGACAGAATAGAATAATGCATACAAGCCTTGAAATCTGTGCCAAATAAGGGAGGGCGCCACAATAAAGCCTTAACCAACCTCCAAATAACCCCTTCAAGTGTGAAAGAATGCCAAATGAAGTAGGACACCCAAGCAAATAAACTTTACTTAGATAAAATAGATTTAATTAACCATTGAATCGTTAAATCAACCTCAACATGTGTGCACAAATGCTAATGCTTTAATATAACCATAGTCCATCTCCAAATAGTCATTGGATGATTAAATCACTTTGAACATGTGTGCCAATGAGGGGGCGCACTCCATCAAAGTATTGTACCATGTAAATAAAAGTTATATCTCCTAGCAAAGCCCCACCA
The DNA here is from genome assembly GCA_009831015.1 of Picea engelmannii. Classification (NCBI taxonomy): domain Eukaryota; kingdom Viridiplantae; phylum Streptophyta; class Pinopsida; order Pinales; family Pinaceae; genus Picea; species Picea engelmannii. Next base: position 36,668 of record ML827838.1, read on the forward strand.
TGATAACAACAAAATAAAAGCTCCACCTAGGCTTGAACCTAGGGCACACCACCATCAATGGACTAATACCTCAAATACATCATCCAACCTTAGAAAAGACTAGATCATCAAGTAAATATGTAGAACCCCCCCCCCCCAACTTCAAACTTAGGAAAAAGTACATCAACAAGGGTACTAATCTTCATCCAATACACGTCCCCCCTAGGTGATGTCTAATATCTCAATGTTATATCACCTAGGAAAATCACACAGAAGCAACATGCATCACCCCACCACGTCAACATCATAAGAGAAAGGATCATAGCAAAGTTCTAACCCAATCCAATCATCAAGTATGCCCCTGTCATACATCCTAAGCATGAGGACTATGTAGATCATCCCCTCCTAGTGACATACCAACAATATAACACCACCATACATAGTCACTAGTGTTAGAATATTGTGCTCGTTTAGCCATAGACAATATCACAATATTGTCACCCAACCATAAGCACACAGCCACCCCCGAGCACCGTAACCTTTGGCAGATAGAATGATTCTGGAAGCAGCACTAGACCCAAAGGATAACCAAGAGAGAGAGTGCACCTTTCTCCAAAGGTAATGCACCAAACAGAAAATCCCAAACCATAGACCAAGACCAATACCCAGTTGCAGTCATTGCAGCTGCACTCTTCCTCTAGACTTGCGCACCACTTTCTTGTGTGTGAGTGTGTTACCAAATGATCTCAAGCGCCTTCAATTTATACTAATATGGCTAGGTGAACAGGTGTCTCTTCAAGCAGGGTCGAACTGTCCTTTTTTGCATATAATACTTCAATATTACTTATTCCGGTGAGCCAACTTGTCTTCTAGGGTTTTCACACATCTGTTTAGGTTTTCTCTTGCTTTCGGAATATTTTGTTCTAGTTAAAGGTTTATCCATGGAGGTTAATACCTCCCGCAACTACCAAAACATCAACACTCCCTCTTAGCTAGGGAGGTATTTAACCATGATGTTCCCTTCTGGTCTTCATAGCCTTGCTCACTATGCCATGCTCCTCTCCTCATGGTTATGCAGACCATGCTACTGGTAGCATCATTATGTCACACATGGCTACACCCATGTGGACCTGTCAATCTTGTCTAGGGGCCACAACCCACTAGAGAACACTAGAGCTACATCTCGTAGTGTGTGTCACCATCATCTTCATGAGCTACTCCCGCATGACAAGCTCACCCATGGCTACCACCCATGTTGTGAGTATCATCATTACTATCATCATTATCCATCCATCTCACATGGCATGGGCAAGACCTACATGGCCTTGCAAACCGGTAGCATCAACAAAGCTACACATGCTATCTCATGATCACCCAGATCATATTACGAGCAACACCATCACAGTCATACAGGTTCTCAAATACGCTACTAGCGTACTAGACTATCTCGCTGGTGTAACAACAACTCGGCATACCAGAACACTAGAGCTACATCTCGGCACAAGGGCCTACAACTCGGCACAAAGACATACAACTTGGCATGAAGGCCTACAACTCGACACGAAGGCCTACAAGATCCTTCTGTTCAAATTCTGCCATCGACTACCTTTAACTGAGAGAATCTTTGAACCACGCTTTCGTCTGCTACATGTCCCTATGCATCCTGCAAAGTGTCACGAAACCTTGCTTCTTCCTGATCACTAACTCCCTCTGAAGTTTGACTCCCTCTGAGTCTTTTCAAGTCTTGCTTTTTTGTGGTAACCTTACTGGAATACATAGGATAACCTGCTCGAAACAGAAACAACAAGAGCAAAAGTATTTCCAATATAATAGCATTTTGTATAAGAACATATATATTTCATGGTAATTCATTATAGCATTACCAAGGTGTCTTGCCTGAGAACAAGAACAAGAAATATCTCCTAGAGGAGATGTTAGTTCATATTACAATTAAGTACAATAAGCATTTATATCAATAGTACATGCTACTAAGTATTCATTTGTTCCTAGTATTAATAAAATCTAAAGGATTGCAATACTCACTTAAGCAACAATAATAAAAATATCAAACTCAATATGCAAACCTAGAGTCTGGCTATTGTTTTGCTTGAGTTGTTTTTCTTCTGAGACAAGTATTCTTTCCAACCTGGAGAGTATGTTGTTCCTCTGAATGTATTAGATCTGAGATCTTTCTGGCACTACGATTGCTTCTTGGACAAAGATCCCTTCTCTTTCCAAAGATTCAGATCTGCAGTAATTGTTTTTTATTGTTTCTCCTACTCCACGTTCATGTGCTTGGAAGCTCCAAAAATCAAACTCTTCATCTTTTGACGCCTACTCTTTAGTCTCTGGTTCTTTAATTTTTCCCTTTGTTCTTTGCAAAGATGATGTCAATCCTTGTCTTCCATGGTCTACCAAGAGACCATGCTTCTACTGCGCCACTCTGGTTTTATGGAGGAAGTCATGATTGTCTTTGACTTTGACCAGTCAAACATTGACTTTGACCAAAAAAATCCAACTTTGACATTTTTTATAGTTGAGGGCACCGGGAGATGCCTTGGGTTAGGGCGCACTAGGATATCCAAGAATTATGCCAAATGCTTCACTTAAAGTGCCCGAACAATCAGGTTATGGTTTGTTGCTGCTGCAAGATCAAAAACCCTAGCTGCAACTGCAATTGTGCTACAACGAGCTTGACAGAGAGTTGTGGATCTACCTTCCAGTGGTTAGACTATTCTGAAGGTGGTGTGGGCCCATAACCTATTATAATATTGTGCTCGTTTAACCATAGACTATCACAATATTGTCACCCAACCATAGGCACGCAGCCACCCCCGAGCACCATAACCTTTGACAGATAGAATGATTCTAGAAGCAGCACTAAACCCAAAGGATAACCAAGAGAGAGAGAGCACACCTTTTTCCAAAGGTAGCGCACCAAGCAGAATGTCGCAAACCACAGACCAAGACCAGTACCCAGTTGCAGTCGTTGTCGCTACACTCTTTCTCTAGACTTGCACACCACTTTCTTGTGTGTGAGTGTGTTACCAAATAAGCTCAAGCGCCTTCTATTTATACTAATCTGGCCAGGTGAAAAGGTATCTCTTCAAGCAGGGCCAACCTGTCCTTTTCTGCATATAATACTTCAATATTACTTATTCTGCTGAGCCGACTTGTCTTCCAAGGTTTTCACACATCTATTTAGGTTTTCTCTTGCTTCTGGAATATTCTATTCTAGTCAAAGGTTTATCCATGGAGGTTAATACCACCCGCAGCTATCAAAACATCAACAACTAGGATGCTCTAAGAAGAAGATAATACATGAAATAGCAAGCATTCATATGGTCAATAAAGTGATCCAAAGGCAAGAAAGTAGCATCCACAACCATGACCATCCACCAAAGAAGAGTGAATCCTCTCCAACCCAAAACACCAACTCAACCAAGAAGTAGCATCTCCAAGCAAAGAAACAGAGTGTTGTACCCCCAATGCATCCTAGGGTACCAGCTGCAAATTCCATCAATGTGATGACAATCACAATGTGGAACCTCGTACAATATGAGGTGTCACACACCATATTTATGCTTTTCAGAGTAGCCTTGGGCCAGCAGGTGCTTATTGCTAATTGTATTATTTTTTCTTCAATATCATTGACCTACCATTTTGGTCAATTGTTGGACATTAATATAATTATCTTATCTAGAATTAGAATACAATGTCAGTTGTGACAAAACTGACAAATTGGCAATTAAATACAAAAATTAATAAAAAAACACAACATACAAACATTTCATCCAGTTGTTCAACAAGATAAATTAGAGCTCAAGAAAAACTAGAATACCGCAGAAGAGTGTAGTTGAATGCTACAAAAGTTAATGAGAAAAATGTCAGCATGTGGTTGATGGATAGAAACATCTAATCAGTTTCTCTGTGTTCCACCAAGTTTCCAGGATGTGGAGACGCATCCAGGGGACATGTGGAGACACCACCCAAATTTCAGGGAATGTCAGAGGGGACATCAGGGTCCCCAAAATAGATGACCCCGCCCAAAATACTAACGATTTAAAATTTAAATATTTGAAAAACATAAATGATACATAATCATTGAATAGTGAAATTTAATCAATCACAAATCTGAAACGATCATCATTCACATGTAACAATCATCAATCGCTACTGTATATCTCATTATATTTATAAAATTTCAATCAAAAGATACCGATCAATGATACATCAAATGACAAAATAAAATACTATGATACTGATACATCAAATCAAAAAGTCGTAAACTGCTAGAAACTGTAAAACCAAGCTAAAATAACTCAGAAAAGGTGAAGAGAGCCAGCCCCAACTCCCTTCCAGCCACTATTCTAATGTTTCCAGCAATAGAAGCACAAAAAGAGTGAATCTCCTCCATGATTTCGCAGAGAGATCAATTGCTGGGTGTTAATGCAGTGATTGTCTCCTCTATTCTGCTTGCTGCCCACAAAGTGCATACTCTTCTGCGGTGGCTCTTCAAAGTTCACTCTCACAGTCACGCATTGACTTTTCAGTCCACTCACCAAGCAAATGTAAATGTGCGTTTGGGTTTATATGAAGTGTGACTAGGGTTTAGGAGTTAGACACTTTAGGGTTGGGGTTTTTTAAGTTTATTATTTTTTTTGTACTTTCCCTCCATGGCATGCTTTTTTGGGAGCGTCAAGAAGTACCCTTGTTTTTTGGGGTACTTGTTGGCATCCCCAAAAACATCATTTTTGAGAGAAAACACTCCCCTTTGTCACAGGGGCGTTCCCACCTGCATTTCCTGGAATCCCCTACAAACGGGTACGGCTGGGAATGTTCCCACTTGAGTACCCTGCTGAAAAGGAGAAAACACTGCTCTTAACCCGAACAGGATTGATTACTGAACACAAGAAGCAACTTCTTGTAAAGTTATCTCCCTATCCTATATTCCAATGGAAGAAGAAAGTACTTTAAAACCACCTTGAATGATCAGTGGCCACTAAAACTGGACTGGTTAATTAAACTGAAGACAAATCGGACTCTAAATCAAGTTCTAAGACTTCCTAACATTAAGCCCATATATGGAAGCTTCAATGAAAATGCCGTTAAAACTTAAAAGACACCACACCATGCTGAAAGTACTGTGCTTTAAAACCACCTTGAACGATCATTGGCCACTAAAACTGGACTGGTTAATTAAACTGAAGACAAATCTGACTCTTAATCAAGTTCTAAGACTTCCTAAGATTAAGCCCATATATGGAATCTTCAATGAAACTGCCGTTAAAACTTAAAAGACACCACACCACACCATGCTGAAAGTACTGTGCTTTTGACTAAATCTGTGGAAGGATAGGTAAACAAAAAGGTAACGGGCTCTCTTTTCTGAACATGTAAACAAATGTACTTACATCTATAATGTCCCCACTTTGGGACATCAGGGTATTACAGGGTGTTATGATGACCAGAGTAGCCAGATGGAGACTATAGCGAGTACAGGAGCTATTGAGGGATATTTTGGGGTCCAGCTTGCATCGTTCATCCTATTTCATCATTATGATCCATTCCTCACAGATTGGCTTTGGTTCCGTTGCATTCCGACGATTTCCATGATTTTGAGTATTTTGAGCTATAGGTTAATTAAATTCACTGAAGAAGTCATTTTGAGCACAATACTTGGAGGAACCTCTTAGTGTAATAGCTCATTGGAATTGTGAGGAACAACACTACAGGATAGGATGATGAAAAGTGACTTTCAGTGGCCAGGGAAGCCACAAGGAGAGATAAGGTGTTTTTCAGAGGTAAAAAGGTTAATTAATTAATTAAAGTGATTTAATTAATTAATTAATAATTAATAAAGTAAAAGTCACTTCGAACGGACAAGGTGAGCAGGAAGTATAACAGAGAGGCAAGGGCCTCTATTCTCTCATTCATGCATGATTATCATTTTGATATCTATCTTCTAGCTACTAAGCCCATGCATTTGGGAGTTTTGAGGGTTTTGACCTAACAAACCCTAGAGGACAATTCGATGGTGAAAGATTCCACCTAGCTTGTTCCAAGCTTGGTCTTGGGGATGCAATACTCCCCCACACCATTCTACTTCAGATCTACTCCGCAGGAGAGGGATTCTACACCAGCCACAGGTACAGGAGGGGAGAGGGCGCACCATTGAGGGTTTCCAGCAAGGGAAGGCGCACCATTGATTGAAGGAAGATTCGATCTAGCCAAGGAGAAGGGATTTTGGAGATTTGAGTATCTGGGTTCTTCTTGCAAGGTCTTCACCATCATTTCTAGTGCCTTTTGAGAGAGTTATATGGTACAGATGATTTCCTAGAGCATTGGGACGAATTGGAGAGAAGGAGGGCATTTTTGAGATTCAAATCTATTCAGTTTGGAGGAGTTATACCTCAGATTTGACCCAGAGACTTCACCTACTGACTTGCAGTGTCCCAATCTATCTTCCTAGCAAGTTTCAGGGCATTTGGAGGCCTCCTTCATCAAGGCCGAATTATTGGGCACTTCAGAGTTTCAGGAGGGCGCAGCTTCATTGGAGGATTTAGCGTTTGGAGGAGTTATCCATATCCTTTCGGTCTAAGACTTCAGGAGGGGTATCCTATCACCCCGATCTATCATTCTGCCGAGTTTGGACTCATTTGGATGCTTCCTTCAGCTGGGCCGAATTATTGAGGGTTTCAGTCCTCTACTAGAGCATGACCTTTCCAGCGAGAGGTTTGGCACTTCATACGGCATAGATCTCTTCTTGTATTGGTCTTCATGGTGTATTCAGCCTTTGGAGGCTTGTAGTCTCTCATTGGAGCATTTTGTAGCAGCTCTTAGTATGTTTATTGGATCCATCTGTTGATCATTCCAGATCTGCATCATTTTGTATCAGGTTCTTGCTCATTATATTAATAAAGGTTAGATATTTGTTATTGGTTCCATATTTGGTGTCTCTTGTATTTCCATTGATTATATCTTCAGATCTATATGTGATAACTGAATATAAACCCTAAGGCCGAATTTAAGAGGTCAACCTGCAAGTAAACACTCCAACATAAGTAAATCTGCAAAGTGTTTGACGAAATGCCACAACCAGAAACAGTTTAAAAATCATGCAAAAATGTGATGTTCCGGGCATCTTGGCTTGGGAACATTACAACATCCATCAGTTAATAATGCAGCACCAGCCATCTAAAATAGGAAAACTGCACCATGCAGGATGATTAGTAACCAAAGTCAATTGGTGCTTTATTCACTGCAATTACAAAGGCCAAAAATCCATATAACAACAAAGAAATACTTCTGAAAAGGCAAGGAGAAAATGGTGAAATACATGAATGAAAAAATGATTGTCTCATTCATTTTAGACACCAATCTATATATCTCCCAGAAGGAAGACGCTTATTTTCTTCAACAAGGACCCGACTTATTGAACAAAACTCAGGCCCTTATAAATTAACCCATTCTTTCCTTTTCCAGTTTTTCTACCTCTTGTTGCCTCTGAATCTCTTCTTCTTCAAGCTCCCTTTGCTTGTCATCTTCCTCTTCTTTCTCATCTTGATCTTCAAATTCTTTTTCTGCAGCCATTGTCCTCACTATTGGATCCCTGAGCTCAGAAATCAGCCCACCTCCAACCTTGTACTCTTCCTCATCTCCAATCAAGAATATCCGTTGATCTGGTCCACTAGCCATGGGAATGTCTACTGCAAGTAGCTTAAAGTCATACTGCAGAAAGATTTACAATTTAAATTATCATTAAGAGCAATGTAAACAGAATGCCACGTAATGAAACTATGACCCTTCTAAAAGTGACAAAATGTTTTTTGACTGAAAAACAATTATTTATCAATCATGCATGACATCTGATCAAAAACAGTTTCTGGTCTGGAATAATAAACTTGAAAACTTCCTGAGTAAAACAAATGCCTCTGATAGCTCATTTGTATGAAATTTTAGCAAAGATTCGAGGCAAACCTGGCCATTTTTCTTCTTAACTTCCACACTAACGAGACCTCTTCTTTCAGAACCATGTATCGGGAATATGAGGAAGCAGCGCTTTCTGCTTAGCGTGGGCTTAAAGTTTTTTAGTCGAATCCTGCCTCCAGACATAATATATGCCCGCACATCTGTTCCAGAAAGAGGAGCTCCCATAACCTCCAAAATTCCAGCTGATGTGTTCAATTTGCGCATTGCAATCCTGTAAACTTTGTCAGGATTGACCGTATATCTTGCCCGTACATAAAGACCCTGCAAACAATCAATGTCTCTTTATTCTCTTCCAAGATGCACAGTGACTACTCTGCTTCTATTCTCTTCTCTGATGAAATTTGAAAATAAACAAGAGATGAAGAAGAAGCAATGAAAAACAAGATTTAAGTGACGAAAGCATAAAACTTGAAAAAATACAACATTTTCCGAAATTATTTTCTGCCAGAGTACACAGTTTTGACAAGGGACGGCTGTAACTTCTGGAGTTGAAATTTCTCCCAGAGTTCTAACTTCTAATGTTAGTTGAAAACTAAACATAAATTTCTTGACAATACAAAAATTCATAATTGTTCTATAAAGGCCAATAATTTGAACACCACAATACAGTGCATGCATTGGAGCTTGAAATTGCAGTAGATGTGCCTGCTTGACATTTTTTGACATTTGCATTGATTGTTGTACATGAGACCAAACTAACTTAATCAAAACAGTTTTTAAGTTTAAAAAACTATATCACAAACTTGTGGACTCGCTTCTGCGAACAGGAGAAAGAAGAAACTGCAGCATATTTGCTAATTAGTGGTAAAATTGAATTGCCTAATTTCTTTGCCGAATCAAAAAAATCCCAGGGAATCTATATGCCAAAACAGCATAAGGGAATGAAAAGACAAAGTTCAGCAAAATATTCCCAAAATTGGGCAGTTGGTTCTTCATAACAGTTTAGGGGTTAAGGATACGTCACATCACCTTGGCTTTGCAAATGGATGCTGTATGGTTTGCCACAAACCTGAAAATGTTAAACGTTTTATGTGGAACTGCGAGGTTACCAGAGCTTTTTGAACTGCGAGGTTACCAGAGCTTTTTGAGTTTGGATTGTTGCTGAGTACAGTACTCTCTTTGTTGCCCTTCTTCATTGAAGAGGTATTTTTGGGGGATCAAATACATGATCCAACAGGCAGACAGGAGTCTCTGCCCTTCTTCATTGAAGAGGCATTTTTGGGGATCAAATACATGATCCAACAGACAGACAGGAGTCTCAAATGTGAGTGGACTAACAGGCATATCCTTCAAAAGGAAAGGAGGTGTCAAACAGCCTTTCATGAAGCGACTAATTCGTTCCATGTGGGAGAGATTTCAAGCTTTAGATCAGAGTTGACTATGCAGATTTTGGCCAGGATTGGCATTTTTGGGCAAGTTGTCGATTCTCTTGACATAGGAACCAGCTGTAACATACTAGCTCCCCTCACTTACGTAAGGAGGGGAAACATACTAGCTCCCCTCACTTACGTAAGGAAGGGAGATCTATGTGAATTCTTTTCAGC
>ML827839.1:9482-20884 GCA_009831015.1 Picea engelmannii
CAAAGCATTACTATTCAGGCAACAAAAGCTTTTTCAGAGTTTTATGACTTTGGAAGGAAAAGGGAAAGAAAAACAACTTTATATCCCAAGCATCAGAATATTCTAAATTGTGTGAGGCGAAAAAAACAGGGGCGGCTCCAACAACTTCCAAGATGATCCAGGTGGATATCGGTGGCCACCCACCTTTTCCAACTGGCTCAAAACAGCTTTCTGGCAATTTTGGCAATTTACTATTTTTAGCAGGTTTTAACTTCCGGGGCCATTTTGAGGGCCTAAATGAAGGTTTTTTGAAATAGAGGTTCTCAATGATAGCCAAAGGCATGATTGAGCCCCCAAAATGAATCTCCTCGATGATACCTTTCCAACGATCTATCACGAGCCTAAAATGGAGATTGTATGCAAAAGTTACGACCCCGAGAAGTTGATGTACTAACTTACCCTAACAGGGCCCACATGACTTTTCGCACTTCATCTCCTAGGGTTAGGTTTTTGGATGTCTAGGAATTTTGGCATTCATGTTTACTGTAAAAAGGCCTTCAGAGCCTCATTGTAATCATCTTCTTGTGAATGCGAGTAGCTGTCACATCTCTTCTTAGAGATAAGCTGCCACCATTCTAGCAAGTCTTCCACTCTGTATTTTTACAGTCTCTGTACATTTATTTCATTAATAGAAATCGTGTATTACTGTATCTCTGTGTTTATGGTTGCATCTCTTATATATTATTGAATATACGTGATATCTCTGTGCATTTGTTTATTATATCTCTGCTCTCATTTCATGCTGAAAATAATCCGGATCACAAGACCATTGTCATGTCATTCATATGTTCAAGAGAAGTCCAAACAATCCCTCCATTGATTTGGCCATTTGCAATTGTCCATTCTTACCATGTCGGCCTTCCCTGTGTCTATTTCAAATCATATTCGTACTTTGACTTACCCTCAAAATATGTTACTTATTTCATGTCATTGATGGGGGATACATCAAGGCCCTCCTGTGATGAGCCTTTTTCCATCGACTCCAACTCATTATCCAGGAATAAGACATAGAAATCATTTAGTACCTTAAAACTTGCATGCCTTAATGACAGACCTCTTCGCTTTCGACTGTGGATTCACATCATTAGCCCTTGATCGAGAGATTCTTCTGAGTGTTCTACTTTATCTCATCTATTCACATTCATTCAGATTGTACTTAGGTACCTTGGGAGTCATTGAAATCAATGGTGATTTCCCTCTCACTTGTTAATGATTTTCATCAATGACCGGTAATCGAGTGGTTTCTACCATGTTTGACTTCAATACATGTAATCACATGGCTAGATTTGTACTTTTCAGATGACGAGATTGAAGACCCTGGGTCTCATCGTTTTGGCCCAGGTTGCGCTGGAGTATTTATGATTTGTATTGACACATAGATCCACTTTGTATGTCATGTGTATATGTCCTAATCTGCATCTTCTAAACAAATAGATCTACAATGTTTTCCTGGAGACTATGTGGTATTTTAGTGACATGGATCCAGAGTGTATGATTGGTGGCCATGGCCTACATTTATGATTTCACTCATTTGTGGTCTGAGCATGGGAATTCCTACCTCAGAACTGGTATTATATCCAGTAGATGCTTGATTGTTTGTAGGTTTTCGTTTAGGTGTGATCCTTGTTTCTGACACACACACACATTTTACAAAGTATTTCAACACTTTGGGGGGCATTCTATTAAACATTATTTTGGTCACTCTGGTGGTGTCTCTACAGTTATGTGTTCAGGCTCTCATAAGGACCTTTTTCTTGAGAAAAGTGATTGTTTTCTTCTTCCATAAAACATATTTTTAAGATGAGTTAGCAGGCTAACTATGTTGTAGGGTGCGAGAATCTTGATTCTTGCAGGAAACCCTATACCTAGGTTGCAAGGTTGTCGCATTATTCTCTATAGGTAGGGTGCGAACCTTTTTTAAAGCTTAAAAGGAAGAGGAAGTTATGAAAGTTATAGAAGAGGATATTTTGGAAAATGAGTTGGCATTTGCATGGTTGGCATCCTACTGACTTCTCAGATTTAGTGGGATCATCTTCATCCCTTTAACCATCTCTCCTTCTCCTATATAATAAAGGGTTTCTCAAGGAAGAGGTTGAGCAAGATTGAATGGAGAATTGATGAAAGACTTGTGTGAGGAACCCTATTTGAATTGAAGCTTGAGGCCTCCATTTGTCCATCAAGCCATACTGGATCTTCTTCATGCAAGTGTAGAGAAAGTGTGTGTGTTGGAACCAAGAACCCATGAAATGAATCTTGCGACATCAAGGTGATCTGGTTGTATCTTCTACTTTAATTTAATACAATACAGTGGCATGTCCCTTTCCCATAAAATCACTCTTGTTTTATTTCATAACTCCTTGATCATATGCATAGGTTGTCATTGAATATACTTTACTATCTTCACTTCGGTTGGTTTGTGTTGTCTTGGACCTGATCTCACAAGAGCTTCAGAGCGAAGTAGGAACAACAAAGACCTAAGGAAGCGATATAAATGTATGTCACTCATTCCTTTTTGGTAGTATATTTGATGATTACAACTTAGGGAAAGAGTCATGTCATGTCCTTTTTTGTTCTAGATCTAGGTGGATCTACGGAGATCTGTTAATGTCCACATATACCGATTGTCGCCTTCTAGTTGTAGCCAGAGAATTGGGGAGTTGGAGCTTCCCTCAGGTTGTAGCCTGAGAAACTAGGGGGTTGGAGCCTCCTTCCATTTGCAGCTGGAAAACAAAAGAAGTTGGTGCTTCCAATGAATGTAATTCTTCAAGACATATAAGAAAACAAAAATTGTGGTTTTCTCCAGCTTTGGGTTTCCACGTAAAACACTGGTGTACTGTGTATGTGTATGATTTTTCATTTGTTCATTACTCATTATTGGATGATAATTATACATTGATATAACACTTGGATTATTTGGTTTTAAAAGGATTATAATTTCTCTATTACTGATTCACATCCCCCCCCCCTCTCAGTAATCCAACAATTGGTATCAAAGCGGGTCCCTTCAGAAATCAGTTTAACCACTGAAAGGTAGATCATGGAGAGAAACAACTTGTATAAAAATGAAATACAACAAATTGATGGACAAACGTATGTTTTTTGGAGCATAAGGATGAAGATATATATATAGGCATAGGGATTTGAAATTTGTAAATCAATTGTAGATTGATACACAACACCAGAAGTTCCACCAACAAATGACAAAGCAATGAAATTCGGTCAGAATAATTCCAAAGCTACAAATGCACTTATGAATGGTGTCAGTGAAACGATATTCACCAAAGTTTCACATTCTAAATCCGCTAAAGAGATTTGGTACAATGTTCAAAATATTTATGAAGGAGATTCAAAAGTCAAATAATAAAATATGCAAACTTACAGAGGTCAGTTCGAACAACTAAATATGAAGGAAGACGAGAATATTTCAACCTAGTTCTTACGATTCGATGAGAAAGTGAATGCAATCATAGGATTGGGAGAATACATCAAAGAATCTGTATTTGTTCAAAAGGTACTAAAATCTCTTCCTATGAGATTTGACCCTAAGATATCAACACTAGAAGAAATATCCTATCTAAACTCAATAATCATGGACGAACTGCATGGAATCTTCATAGCATATGAAATGAGAACCGAACAAGAAAATCTATATGTAAAAGAAGCATCTTTCAAAGCATCCAAAAGATCAAAGCAAAAGGAAAAGCAACAAGAACATAGAAGCAACAATGATGTCTTGCAAGATGATGAAGAAGTGGCCAACTTCGTCAAAAGACTGAACAAGGGAACTGGCATTAGGTATAGAGGTAATATTCCTTTAATTTGTTTTAATTGTGATGGTATTGGTCATTTTTCTAACAAATGTCCTCATAAGAAAAAGAGAAATGATTAAGGTTACTCAAAAGGAAAACAAACATATAAAGGAAAAAGAACTACAAAAAAGTTTTCAAGAAAATATTATGCACCAAAGAAGACATCCCATCATCAGATGAAGATGAAATTAGTGATAGTGAGATAGGAAGATTTATATTCATGGTAGTAGAAGAATCTCATAAAGAAGACTCCGAAGAAAAATATGAATAATCCAAAGAAGAATATGAAGAAGTCGAAGAAGAAATTGAAGAGGCAGAAGTTGACTACCGAGAAGAATTGATGTGTGCCATAGAAGTTATCAGAAGAAAAAAGAAGAAAAACAAGAAACTACAAGCGAGACTAGACAAGAAAGAAGACACTCAGGAACTATACAAAATAATCACAAATTTGAATGCTCAAATAGAAGAAGATAAAAGAATTGAAGAAGCACTCAAAGAACAACTAGAAGAAAAGGACAAGATCATTGGAAATTTGGAAGTAGAGATTGCCACATTAAGAAAGGATATTCAAAAGAAAAATATGCAGAATAGCTCAAATTTTTTGGATGGCATTATCAATAGTCAAAAATCTCATCTTAACAAGTTCGAACTTGGATACAATCAGACAGAAAAGGGATCAAGCGCCAAAATAACAAAGCAAGAAACATATCCAAAAATCTTTGCAGAAACAATCAAAGGGGATAGGAAGATATACAATAAAGATTAGAGGGACACTCCTCCACCGAGAAGATTCATATTTCATAATCAACAATAGACAGATAGGACTCAAGAAGAAGAAGGATTCATAAGAGCACCTCCTTTCAAAAGATCTTCAACTCCCATGTATCCAACTATATTTTTTGTTTTATGTTATGCATGTAATAATTTTGGACATAAATCTGTGAATTGCAGAGCTAATAGAAAGAACATAAACAAATTTGAAATTCATACACAAAAGGGTTATCTAAGAAGGCCTAGTGAAACACAGAAAAGAAGTTACATTAGGTTTGAATCTTTGAGCACTGAAGTGGAATTTTACAAATGTAACAAATTTGGACACATGGCCAAAGATTGCAGAATGACAGTCCCTCCTAGAGAACCGAAACATAACAACAACAGTTACAGATAGGAACCTAAAAAAATGTCATGGATAAGAAAGCATAATCAATATAGCAACGAAGAATTCACACTCGCTCTACAAGCCTAGCAGAATAAATTTGGTTGGTATGTTGACAGTTGTTGTTCAAAACACATGACAAGTGATAGAGACAAGTTTCTTACATTAAGAAAGGAAAGAGATGGATCAGTCTCCTTCGGAAATGACGATTTAGCTAAAATCATTGGAAAAGGCACAGTCAGAATTGTGAACAAGAATACAAAGTCATAAAATGTTCTACTACTAGAAGATATGAAACATAATCTTCTAAGTGTGAGTCAAATGTGTGACCAAGGTCATAAATTTACTTTCGATTCACAAAAGTGAGAGATAAGAAAATAAGGTTCAGGAAAATTGATTACTACAGCTGCAAGAACTTCAAGCAACATATGTGTGTTAAGTGAAATTGGAAATGAAAAGTGTTGTCTATGAAAGGAAGATGAAAGTTGGCTATGTCATAGAAGAATGGGTCACATACATTTTGACAACCTTTTCAAATTCAACAAAAGAGAAGTAGTCAGAGAAATTCTCCAGATCATGAAACCAACCAACACTTTATGCAAGCATTGTCAACAAGAAAAACAAACAAAGACCGAGTTCAAATCAAAGGAATATTCAACTACATGACCACTAGAAATTGTGCACACTAATATAGTTGGACCAAATACAAAAAAAGGGTTTAAAAGGTGATAAATACTTTATGTTATTAGTTGATAATTATACAAGAATGACTTCAGTTTGCTTTCTGAAGAATAAGTCAAAATCTTTTGAAATCTTTAAGATCTACAAGGAAATGGTTGAAAATGAAATGGATTCAAAAATCAAATTCTTGAGATATGATAATGGAGGAGATTTCACTTCAAAGGAATTTATGGACTACTGCAGCAATCAGCAATCGTTGATTCTAAAATCTGAATCTTCTCGGTGGAGGAGTGTCCCTGTAATCTTCCTTGTATATCTTCTTATCCCCTTTGATTGTTTCTGCAAAGATTTTTGGATATGTTTCTTGCTCTATTGTTTTGGAGCTTGATACATTTTCTGTCTGATTGTATCCAAGTTTGAACTTGTCAAGATGATATTTTTGACTGTTGATAATGTCATCCAAAAATTTTGAGCTATTCTGCATATTTTTCTTTTGAATATCCTTTCTTAATGTGACAATCTTTGCTTCCAAATTTCCAATGATCTTGTCCTTTTCTTCTAGCTATTCTTTGAGTGCTTCTTCAATTCTTTTATCTTCTTCTATTTGAACCTTCAAATTTGTGATCATTTGTTCTAGTTTTTGAGTGTCTTCTTTCTTGTCTAGTCCCACTTGTAGTTTCTTGTTTTTCTTAGTTTTTCTTCTGATAACTTCTATGGCACACATCAATTCTTCTCGGTAGTCAACTTTTGTCTCTTCAATTTCTTCTTCGACTTCTTCATATTCGTCTTTAGCTTCTTCATATTCTTCTTCAAATTATTCTTTATGAGAGTCTTCTAATGCCATGAATAGAACTCTTAATGTCTCACTGTCACTGACTTCATCTTCATATGATGATGGGATGTCTTCTTTGGTGCATAAGATTTTATTGAAAACTTTCTTTGTAGTTCTTTTGCCTTTATATGTTTGTTTTCCTTTTGAGTAACATTCATCATTTCTATTTTTCTTATGAGGAAATTTGTTAGAAAAATGACCAATACCATCATAATTCAAACAAATTAAAGGAAGCTTACCTCTATACCTACCGTCAGTTCCCTTGTTTAGTCTTTTGGCAAAGTTGTTCACTTCTTCATCATCTTTCGAGATGTCACTGTTGCTTCTATGTTCTTCTTATTTCTTTTCCTTTTTCTTTGATCTTTTGGATTCTTTGAAAGATGCTTCTTTTACATATAGATTTTCTTGTTCAGTTCTCATTTCATATGATGTGAAGATTCCATGCAGTTCATCCATGATTATTGAGTTTAGATCTGATCTTTCTTCTAGTGTTGATATCTTAGGGTCAAATCTCATATGAAGAGATTTTAGTACCTTTTGAACAATTACATATTCTTCGATTTATTCTCTCAATCCTATGATTTCATTCACTATCTCATCGATTCATAAGAAGTAGGTTGCAATATTCTCATCTTCCTTCATCTTTAGTTGTTCAAATTGACCTCTGTAGGTTTGAAGCTTTGTTGCTTTGACTTTTGAATCTCCTTCATAAATATTTCGAAGCTTGTCCCAAATATCTTTAGAGGATTTACAATGTGCAACTTTGGTGATTATTGTTTCACTGAGACCATTCATAAGTGCATTTGTGGCTTTGGAATTATTCTGACCGAATTTCACTGCTTTGTCATTTGTTGGTGGAGCTGTTGGTGCTGTGTATCCATCTACAATTGATTTCCAAATTTTAAATCCCTGCGCCTGTATATATATCTTCATCCTTATGCTCCAAAAAACATACTTTTGTCCATCAATTTGTGGTATTCCATTTTTATACAAGTTGTTTCTCTCCATGATCTACCTTTCAGTGGTAAAACTGATTTCTGAAGGAACCTTCTCTGATACCAATTGTTGGATTACTGAGAGGGGGGGGGGGTGAATCAGTGATAGAGCAATTATAATCCTTTTTAAACCAAATAATCCAAGTGTTATATCAATGTAGAATTATCATCCAATAATGAAAAATGAACAAATGAACAATCATACACATATACAGTACACCAGTGTTTTACGTGGAAACCCAAAGAGGGAGAAAACCACATAATTTTTTTTCTTATATGTCTTGAAGAATTACATTCATTGGAAGGACCAACTTCCTTTGTTTTCCAGCCGCAACTGGAATGAGGCTCCAACCCCCTAGTTTCTTAGGCTATAGCCTGAGGGAAGCTCCAAGTCCCCAATTCTCTGGCTACAACCAGAAGGAGGCTACAACCCCCTATGTTCTCCGGCTACAACCGGAAGGTGGCTACAACCACCTGTCCTTTCCTTGTCCAACCACCCTGAAGTAGAAGTAGAATGATGTAACCACTGTCACACTATCACTGCGAGATATACTTTTGTAAACCTATACCAATAAACCTAAACCATGCCTCAACCATGGATCAACCTGTACCTCAACCTGTAATTAGCATGTACCATAAACAAGTGCATCAACCATGCACCAACATGTACCAAACAATCTGTAATCAACCTATACCATAAACAAGTGCAAACAACCATGTACCAAGTATGTACAAATCATGTGTCAACTACTCATCAACTATGACTCATCAATATGTACCAACATCATCAACTATACACCTCATGTATGTGCCAACTCATCAACTACTTGTCTCAACCATGTACACAACATGTACCTTAACTAAAATCTCTCATCAATTTCATCATCCAAATATGATTTGTAACTCTGTAATAGACCTGGTGTATATGATCACATACCTGCAAACCTTCCTTAACTTTAACAACAAGAGACTAGCATTTTCATCAAACTTTTCTTTAGTCTCACATGACTATTTTTGGATTAGTCAACAACCMTAACTTGAAATAATAATAATTGTGTACCCTTACTGAATTTGGATTTGTKATGAAGAAGTTATGMCGTTTTTACCCGAAACACATCTTTTAGACTAGTTTSAAGACTAACCACAAACCCTATTTTCCGTGGAGTGTAACTYTAAAAATAAAACAACCCACAAGATAAATTGTTTTCCAAAGATACTTGGATAGGTTTCCTCAATGGAATAGGAATTTCACAGTCTGAATCATTATAGAAAAAACGTTATTGCGAAAATGGTGAGCAGGGATGATTTTAAGGTTGGAAATTTATTTTAAAATGTAGAAACCTTAGTGAATCTTAGTAATCCTTCATATGCCAACTATAAATGTTTGGTGATATTCTTGTAAAAATATTCAAATCTCTAAGGATTCTATATAGTTTGTTTAAAATTTGGCGATTTGTAAGGTAAAATAATTTTATCCTATAGAATTTGGGCGAATCATTTTTAGAACAACGAATCTTTTTTTTGGAAAAACCATAGAAAATTATCCCATGAGAGAAATTTAGCCCCTAAAATCATCCCTGATGGTGAGATGACCTGTAAATAACATACCTTAGAAAGCATCATCAAAAGAATTTATCCTTCCTTCAACTTCGCCCTTCTTTTCTTCACCTTCCCTAAGAAATTTGTCTTAGATATCCTTTGGTTACCTCATACACCTATATATATTCAATATATTCAAGTGTGATCTGAAATGAGAGAGCCTTACCTCTTATTTATACTCTCCAAGTAGCTTCCTTAAAAACATCTTCTAGGTCACTTTGCCCACTTTCTTTATTTTAGGGTTAACCCACTTCTAATTTCTCCATTAAATTTATTATTTAAATAATTCATTTGTATTCATTTGGAATTATAGTACAACGCATCACTTCACTTTATTATTTACCTTTTAAAATCTCTTAAACCACTTTGACTACTTTGACCTTTTGGGGCTTTTATATGACATATGAGGGTTCTCCAACTTGGTAAGGCCATAACTCTCAAACCATGAGGAGTTATGTGACGTTCCACATACCAACATAAATGGAATGAAAAGTAATATCCA
Source organism: Picea engelmannii (assembly GCA_009831015.1). Taxonomy (NCBI): domain Eukaryota; kingdom Viridiplantae; phylum Streptophyta; class Pinopsida; order Pinales; family Pinaceae; genus Picea; species Picea engelmannii. The sequence goes on from ML827839.1 coordinate 19,096, forward strand.
TATAGAATATTATTACCTGCAAATATATCAAAAAACATGCCATTATCCATCAAACAAATTTGGGTCCATTACCCAAACCTTGGTTCTCCAACTTCTCATGGCCATAACTCTCTAACCCTGAGGAGTTATGTGAATTTCCACATACCAACGGAAATGGAAGGAAAATAAATATCCATATAGGTTTAGTTGCACTGAAAAATTCACTTACCTTCATTTAATTATTCAACAAATAAGCATGGGTTCTCTAACCATACTTCTAGGATAACTCAATCCGCAAAGCGTCTTCCTGTGAGAAATTTCACCATAAGGGGACCACTTTAGAGTTCATCCATTTCTACTTATTATCAACCATGAAAAGACAATAATGATTCATCCTTAAATCAAACAAACTTGGTTCCATTACCCAAACCTTTGTGCTATCGGGCTTTCTTCAAGGGTTGACATCCATGACAACCAACCTTAATCAACAAAGTATGTAGGGGTTATCTTGAAGAGATTTAGGGTGTTGAATAGAAAATTAGTGCTATATTATCAGTTTATTGCAAAGAATTTATACAAGATGGGTGCAGATGGAATACGGAGATGTTGTGTGCTAGAGCACGAAAGGACGATAATACTTGAATAAGCTCACGATGGAATTGTTGGAGGACATTATGCAAGGAGATAAACTACACAAAATATTTTGTGCACAAGGATTTGGTGGCCTACAATTCATAAGGATGTGAAGGAATATTGTCAGTCATGTGATGTATGCCAAAGAGTGGGAAAGCCTTCTAGGAGGGACAAAAATCCTTTGAATCCATAGGTTACATTGCAAGCATTTGAGAAATGGGCCATAGAATTTGTGGGGCCATGTTAAGCCCTAATATTGGCTCATCACCCCTTAATTGGGGCATATTAGATTAGTAATGTTATTTTATTTATGTCATCTTTAGGCCATTAGTTGTAATTATACCTCCTAGTCTCCTATATATACCAAGGAGACATTTTCATTTTGAATCATCTTATACTTGAACATTTAAGTGGGGTAAAAGAAGGTTTCCCCCTCGAAGAGGCTTATTATCTAAAATTATCTCTTTTTCAAGGTGTTGAGAACTTTTTCTGAAGATTTTCTATGCTATATTGATATTTGATTCTTAACATATGGTATCAGAGCTCAAGGTCTTGGGGTTTCGTTGCTACATCTAAGACACCATGGAATTTTCGCTATAACTTTTTTTCTACAACATTTCAGAAGGAACAATGTGGAGGATATTTAGTAGACGGATCAAGGTACGTTGGGTTAAAAATTTAGCTCCTGAGGCCTTATAATTTCGGAGATATAGCCTGTACAAGATAGGGTTCTGGAATCATCCTGAAATGAGTCATTGCGGAATTTTCGCTATAAAAAAATTTCTGTAATGTTTCAAACCCTAAAATCCAGAGGCCATTTACAGAAATTAGTAAGGTATCTGTGGTAAAAGATTCATCTTCTGGGTCATCTTAAATTTGTAGATACACCTTGTGTAAGATAGGGTATCTGACTAGTCCTATTGACTAGTCTCAAGAAGGTGTTCTAGGTAAAACAATCATAACTTCTTTCTAGAGTATCCAAATCGAGTGGGACTAGTTTCATTGGATCGTGGATAGTCTGTAGTATTTTGGGTGCGAGTTTCAGAATTTGATATCAATTATTTTGTGCGGGGCATGCTATACAAGTGAGATCTCCTGGAAAGGCCAAAAATCGGAAAGTTGTGAGGAAGTTACCATAAATTCCACTTGGCACATCCAATTTTGATCAGACCTATGG
>ML827839.1:25901-39275 GCA_009831015.1 Picea engelmannii
TACCCCATATCACCCTCATGCCAATGGAACCGTTAAAACGTTTAATAAGATCTTGGAGAATGCCTTGACAAATATTTTCAATTTAGGGAGAGATGGTTGGGACTTTAGAGTTCTTGCAGTATTATGGGCTTATAAGACTATAAGTAAGAAGTTGACAAGACAAACACCTTTCAGTTTGGTCTATGGGAAAGAAGCAGTAATGCCAATGGAGGTTATTCTTCCTAGCCTACACATTTCACCAATCAAAGAGCTATCAGAAACTGGTGCAGTAGAGGAGAGGTGTTTTGATTAATTGGATTGGTTGTCATTGATGTCAACCCTTGAAGAAAGTTCAGTGGCGAATTTCGATAACAAAAAGGTTTGGTTAATGGACCCAAGTTTGTTTGATGTATAATGGTATGAGTTTTGATATATTTGCAGGTAAAACTATTCTAGATGGATAGTACATGTCATGCAATTTCTGGTGGTATGTGGAACATCACATAACTCCTCACGGTTTGAGAGTTATGGCCTTACAAATTTGGAGGACCCTCATATGTTGGCTTGAAGCCCCAAAAGGTCAAAGAAGTCAATGTGCTTACAAAGAAGAAATTGATTAAATAATAAATTGAAGTGACAAAGTAAAAAAGGATAATTTAAATAATAAAGTTAGGTGACAAATTCAAAGAGGATTATTTAAATAATAAATTAAAGTGAGAAAGTCAAAGAGGATTATTTAAATAATACAGTGAAGTGACAAAGTCAAAGAGGATTATTTAAATAATAAAGTGAAGTGACAAAGTCAAGGAGGGTTATTTAAATATTAAAGTAAATGGAGAAATTTCTAATTATGGAAAATGGTTAGAAGTGGGTTAGCCCTAAAATAAAGAAATTGGGTTAAGATGGTTAAAAGGTAACCCCTTGAGGAAGCTACATGTGAGTATAAATAAGAGGCATGGCTCTCTCATTTTAATTACACTTGAGCATATTGAATATCTACAGGTGATTGAGGTAACCAAAGGATATCTAAGCCGAATTTCAAAGGGAAGGTAAAGTAAAGAAGGCCGAAATTCAAGGGAGGATAAATTCTTTTGATGATGTTTTCTAAGGTTGGTGCATGGTTGATGCACTTGTTTATGGTATAGGTTGATTACAAGTTGAGGTACATGTTGATGCATAGTTGATACATGGTTCATGTTATTGGTACAAGTTGTTTGGTGTAGGTTTATTGGTATAGGTTTACAACAGTATATCTCACAATGATAGTGTGACAGTGGTTCCATCATTCTACTTATATGTCAGGGTGGTTCGATGGGGAAAGGACAAGTGGTTGTATCCACCTTCCAATTGTAGCCGGAGAACATAGGGGGTTGTAGCCTCCTTCTGGTTGTAGCCAAATAATTGGGGAGTTGGAGCTTCCCTTAGGTTGTAGCCTAAGAAACTATGGGGTTGGATCCTCCTTCTAGTTGCATCTAGAAAACAAAGGAAGTTGGTGTTTCCAATGAATGTAATTCTTCAATACATATAAGAAAAAACATTATGTGGTTTTCTCCCACTTTGGGTTTCCACGTAAACACACCGGTGTACTGTGTATGTGTATGATTATTCATTTGTTCATTGTTTATTTAATATGAAAATATTGGATGATAATTCTACATTGATATAACACTTGAATTATATGGTTAAAAAGGATTAGATTGCTCTATTACTGATTCACGCCCCCTCTCAGTAATCCAACAATTGGAATCAGAGCAGGTTCCTTCAGAAATCAGTTTAACCACTAAAAGGTAGATCATGGAGAGAAACAACATGTATACAAATGGAATACCACAACTTGATGGACATAAGTATGCATTTTGGAGCATAAGGATGAATACATATATACAGGCACATGGATTTGAAATTTGACAATCAATTGTAGATGGATACACATCACCATCAATTCCCCCGACAAATGACAAAGCAATGAAACTCAGTCAAAATAATTCAAAATCCACAAATGCACTTCTAAATGGTCTTGGAGAATCAATATTCACCAAAGTTTCACATTGTAAATCCGCTATAGATATTTGGGAAAAAATAAAAAATATTTATGAAGGAGATTCAAAAGTTAGAGCAACAAAGCTTCAAACTTACAGAGGTCAGTTTGAACAATTAAAGATGAAGGAAGATGAGAATATTGCAGGTTACTTTTTACGATTCGATGAAACAATAAATGAAATCTTGGGTTTGAGAGAAGAAATCAAAGAATCAATAATTGTTCAAAATGTACTAAGATGTCTTCCTATGAGATTTGACCCTAAGATATCAGCACTAGAAGAAAGAGCATATCTAAAATCAATACGAATGGACGAACTACATGAAATGTTCATAGCATATGAAATGAGAACTGAACAAAAAAATCCAGATATAAAAGAATCAGTCTTCAAAGAATCCAAAAGGTCAAAGCAAGAGGGAAAGAAAAAAGAAAAAGAAAATAACAACAGCAGTGACATCTCAAAAGATGATGAAGAAGTGACCAACTTTGTCAGAAGATTGAACAAGGGAACCAAGGACATGTATATAGGTAAGATTCATTTGATTTGTTTTGATTGTGATGGTATTGGTCATTTTGCTAACAAATTCCATCATAAAAAAAAGAGAAATGATGAAGGTTACTCAAATAGAAAACAAACATATAAAGGAAAAACAACCACAAATAAAGTTTTCAATAAACGATTATGCACCAAACAAGACATTTCATAATCAGATGAAGATAAAGTTAGTGACAGTGAGACTGAAAGAGTTCTATTCATGGCAGTAGAAGACTCTGATAAAGAAGACTTCGAAAAAGAATATGAAGAGGACGAAGAAGAATATGAAGAGGCTGAAGAAGAATATTAAGAGGCAGAAATTGACTACCGAGAAGAATTGTTGTGTTCCATAGAAGTTATCATAAGAGAAAAGAAGAAAATAAAGAAACTACAAGAAGAACTAGATAAGAGAGAAGACACTCATGAACTAGAACAAATGATCACAAATTTGAAGGTTCAAATTGAAGAAGATAAAAGAATTGAAGAAGCACTCAAAGAACATCTAGAAGGAAGAGGCACGATCATTGAAAATTTGGAAGAAAAAATTGTCACATTAAGAAAGGATCTTCGAAAGAAAAATATATAGACCAACTCAAAAGTTTTGAATGACATTATCAGTATTCAAAAACCTCATCATGACAAGTCCAGACTTGAGTACAATTAGACAGAAAAGGGATCAATATCTAAAACAACAAAACAAGAAATATATCCAAAAATCTATGCAGAAACAATCAAAGGGGATAGGAATGTCTACAAAGAAAATTACAGGGACACTCTTCCACCAAGAAGATTCAGATTTCAGAATCAAATAGGCCTCAGGAAGAAGAAGGATTCATAAGAGTACCTCCTTTTAGAATATCTTCAACTCCCATGTATCAAACTATATTTTTTGGTTTATGTTATGGATGTAATAATTTTGGACATAAAGCTGTGAATTGCAGAGAGAAAAACAAGAACATAAACAACTTTGAAAGTCATACACAAAAGGGTTATCCAAGGCCTAGTGAAACAAAGAGAAACATTTACAACATGTTTGAATCTTTGAGCACTGAAGTGGAATTCTACAAATGTAACAACTTTGGATACATGGCCAAATATTGCAGAGTGGTAGTCCCTCCTAGAGAACCACAACAGAACAAAAACAATCACAAAAAAGAACTTCAGAAAAGGACATGGATAAGAAAACATAATCAATATAGCAATGAAGAGTGCTCACTTGCTCTACAATCTAAGCAGAAGAAACATGGTTGATATGTTGAAAGTGGATGTTCAAAACACATGACAGGTGATAGAGACAAGTTTTTTACATTAAGAAAGGAAAGATATGGATCAGTCTCCTTTGAAAATGATGATTAAGCTAAAATCATTGGAAAAGGCACAGTCAAAATTGGGAACAAGAATACCAAGGAAAAAAATGTTCTACTAGTAGAAGATATGAAACACAATCTTCCAAGTGTGATTCAAATGTGTCACCAAGGTCATAAAGTTACTTTCGATTCACAAAAGTGCGAGATAAGAAAATAAGGTTCGGGAAAATTGATTGCAACAACTACGAGAACTTCAAGCAACATATATCTATTAAGTGAAATTGGAAATGAAAAGTGTTTTCTAGGAAAGGAAGATGAAATTTGGATATGGCTCAGAAGAATGGGTCACATACATTTTGATAATCTTGTCAAAGTCAGCAAAAGGGAAGCAGTTAGAGAAATGTCCCAGATCACGAAACCAACCAACACTTTATGCAAGCATTGTCAACAAGGAAAGAAAACAAAGACCAGGTTTAAATCAAAAGAACATTCAACAACAAGAGCATTAGAAATTGTGCATATTGATCTAGTTGTACCAACTACAACAAAGGGTTTAAAAGGTGAGAAATACTTTATGTTATTATTTGATGATTATACAAGAATGACTACAATTTTCTTTCTCATGAATAAGTCAAAAGATTTTGAAAACTTCAAGGTCTACAAGGAAATGGTTGAAAATGAAATCGATTCAAAAATCAAATGCTTGAGATTTGATAATGGAGGAGAGTTCACTTCAAAGAAATTTATGGACTATTGCAACAGACATGGAATAGAAAGGCAATTCTCTGTTTCTAGGAAACCTCAACAGAATGGAGTTGTTGAAAGGAATAACATGATAGTATAGGAAATTGCTCAAACAATGCTAATGGATTCCAAATTGATAGATATATTTTGGACACATGAAGTGCATACAACAACTTACATTCAAAATAGAGTAATGCTAAAAAACAACACTAGAAAAAGTCCCTACGAGCTATGGAAGGGAAGACCAACAAATGTGAAGCACTTCAGAGTTTTTGGAAGCAAATGCTACATCAAAAGAGAAGATGGAAGAATGGGAAATTTTGACTCTCATGTGGAAAAAGGAGTACTTTTTGGTTACTCAAGTACAAGGAAAGCATATAAGTGTTACAACCTGATATTGAACAAATTTGTGGAAAACATCAACGTAACAATTGATGAAACAAGAAGACAAGAATTAAAGGAAGAAGAAAATGAATCAATGAAACAAATTTTTTGAAGAAGAAGAAGAAAATGAAAAACAAGTAGAAGGGGATGATGAAGAGGATATGATAGAAGCAGAAGAGAAAGTTCAAGAAGTGTCTCCAAAGACACCTAGTAGACGAGTACAGAAGAATCATCCTTCAAATCATATTATCATAAACAAAGATGCAGGAGTCGAGACTAGAAGAAGAATACATTCACTAGAACAAACACACCTAGCACTCTCATCTATGATTGAACCAACCTATTTTGAAGAGGCTAGTAAGGATGACTTTTGGAATAAGGCCATGAATGAAGAATTGGATCAAATAGAGAAAAATGACACTTGGGAATTGGTTCCAAGACCAAAGGATAAGAATGTGATAGACACAAAGTGGGTATACAAGAATAAATTGAATGAAGATGGGAAGGTTACAAGGAACAAACCTATATTGGTATGTAAAGGATATGCACAGGTTGAAGGAATCGACTTTGAAGAGAATTTTTTCCCAGTTTCAAGAATGGAAGCAAGACGATTTCTTTTAGCTTATGTATGCTCCAAAAATATTAAAGTGTATCAGATGGACGTAAAATCAAGTTTTCTGAATGGGGAACTTGAAGAAGAAGTCTACATTGAACAACTAGAAGGATTTCAGTTGTCAGAGAACGTGGATTATGTGTGTAAATTAAAGAAGACCTTGTATGGTCTAAAATAGGCTCCTAGAGCATGGTACTATAGACTAGATAAATATCTATAGCAGGAAGGGTTCATAAAAGGAAGTGCATACAACAACCTCTACATCAAGGTAACTCAAGATAGTATTTTATTAATTGAAGTTTACGTTGATGATATTATTTTTGGAGGTACTGATGATAGGTTAATCCAGAAATTTGCAGAGGACATGCATAATGAATTTGAAATGTCATTACTTGGAGAACTATCCTTCTTTTTGGATTTTCAGATACGTCAAAGCAACCAAGGAATTTTTATTTCCCAAACCAAGTATATCAGAGAAATGCTAAAGAGGTTTGGAATGGAAGATTGCAAACCAGTTATCACTCCCATGCAAACCCGTTGCAAGTTGAGCAAAGATGATGATTCAAAGTCTACATATTAGAGGAAATACATGTCAATGATTGGTAGCCTACTATATGTGACAACATCCATACCAGATGTAATGCAAGCAGTTGGACAGGTGGCACGATTTCAAGCAGAACCAAATGAATCAAATGTATTAGTAGTGAAAAGGATTTGCAGATATCTCAAAGGAATAAAAGAGTTTGAATTACGGTATCCAAGAGGAAATGATCTATCACTTATTGCATACATAGATGCATATTGGGCAGGTTTAATTGATGACCAATGAAGAAGAAATGGAGAAACGTTCTACTTGGTTGAGTGTTTAGTATCATGGTTAAGAAAGAAACAATCATCAATATATTTATCTACAACCGAGGCAGAGTATATTGCAGGAACAACATGTTGTACACAGGTTCCATGGATGAAACAAACTCTGACAGATATATAGGTTGAGTATGATGATACCATTCCAATCTATTGTGATAATACAAGCGCCATCAATATCTCAAAGAACCTGGTGATGCACTCCACAACGAAGCACATTACAATCAAGTATCAGTTTATACGAAAACATGTTGTAGAAAAGAACATCAGAGTTGAATATGTGGGCGCAAAAGAACAAGTGGCAAACATATTTACAAAACCACTTCCACGGGAAGCCTTTGAGTATCTTTTCCAGAGACTCATAGTTATTTATACTCCAAAATGAATGGTTTTGAATGCTTATCTTATATGTCTTAGATGTACATGAGGAAGCACCATAAAGAGGATAGTTCAAGTTGGGATATCAGACGAGTCAGTTAGGGGGAGCAGCCAGAATGGAAAGATACCTTTGTCATTGATGACAAAGGGGGAGATTTATCAGATGCAGAGGACAAAGGCATGGTTCCAGGGGGAGAATTGGTCACATAAATGCATACATGGTTCTAGAGGGAGCATGCGTGATATGATTTTTGTATTGTATTAGAGTGTTTCCATCAATGTCAAAGGGGGAGATTGTTGATTAATTGGGTTGGTTTTTGTTGATGTCACCCCTTGAAGAAAGTCCGGTAGCATAAATATTTGGGTAATGGACCCAAGTTTGTTTGATGTATAATGGTATGAGTTTTGATATATTTGCAGGTAAGACTATTCTAGATGGATAGTACATGCCATGTCATTTCTGGTGGTATATGGAACGTCACATAACTCCTCACGATTTGAAAGTTATGGCCTTACAAATTTGGAGGACCTTCATATGTTGGCTTGAAGCCCCAAAAGGTCAAATAATTCAAGGTGCTTGCAAAAAAGAAATTATTTAAATAATAAAGTGAAGTGACAAAGTAAAAAAGGATTATTTAAATAATAAAGTGAGGTGACAAAGTCAAAGAGGATTATTTAAATAATAAAGTGAAGTGGCAAAGTCAAAGATGATTATTTAAATAATAAAGTGAAGTGACAAAGTCAAGGAGGATTATTTAAATAATAAAGTAAATGGAGAACATTCTAATTATGCAAAGTGGTTAGAAGTGGATTAGCCCTAAAATAAGGAAATTGGGTTAAGATGGTTAAAAGGTAACCCCTTGAGGAAGCTACATGAAAGTATAAATAAGAGGCAAGGCTATCTCATTTTAATTACACTTGAGCATATTGAATATCTATAGGTGATTGAGGTAACCAAAGGATATCTAAGACAAATTTCATAGGGAAGGTGAATTAAAGAAGGCTGGAATTCAAGGGAAGATAAATTGTTTTGATGATTCTTTCTAAGTTTGGTGCATGGTTGATGCACTTGTTTATGGTACAAGTTGATTACAGGTTGAGGTAGATGTTGACGAATGGTTGATACATGGTTCATGTTATTGGTACAGGTTGTTTGGTGCAAGTTTATTGGTAGAGGTTTACATCAGTATATCTCACAGCGATAGTGTGACAATGGTTCCATAATTCTACTTATACGTTAGGGTGGTTGGACGGTCCAAGGACAGGTGGTTGTAAACACCTTCCAGTTGCAGCCGGAGAACATAGGATGTTGTATCCTCCTTCTGGTTGTAGCCAAAGAATTGGGGAGTTGGAGCTTCCCTCGGGTTGTAGCCTGAGAAACTAGGGGTTTGGAGCCTCCTTCCAGTTGCAGCTGGAAAAAAAAGGAAGTTGGTGCTTCCAATGAATGTAATTCTTCAAGACATATAAGAAAAACAATTATGTGGTTTTTTCTCGCTTTGGGTTTCCACGTAAAAACACTGGTGTAATGTGTATGTGTATGATTTTTCATTTGTTCATTGTTTATTTACTCTGCAAATATTGGATGATAATGGTACATTGATATAACACTTGAATTATATGGTTAAAATGGATTACATTTCTTTATTATTGATTCACCCCTCCTCTCAGTAATCCAACAAGGTTGACACAATTACTACATCTTAAGGAGCATCGATTTGTGACAGGATTCTATTAGCAGGTTCATAAATCCAAAAAGAAGACATGGCATGATCGACACAATAAAAAAAACAAGTTTCAAGTAGGAGATCTGGTACTACTCTATCAAAAGAAGTATATGCAGCATCCAAGGAAGTTTATAATACACTGGTTAGGACCTTATGTGATTCAAAAACTAAGAGAGGAATATTCTACGTGGTTGGAAACCTTGAATGGAGAAGTCTTGGAAGAAATGGTGAATGGAAGTCGGTTGAAATTCTATAGAGACGGACAACAAGATATGCAATAATTTGGGTTGCGCCGAAACATATGTATTATAGTAGCTATATTATAGTAGGCAACAAAAAGAAGGAAAAACAAATAAAAAGTAGATATAGGGAAAATAAAAAGAGCAGTTGAGTAGCAAGGCAGAAGAACTTGCATAGAACAAATGGTCATCACACATCATAATAACATTTCACCAAGCTTAGAGGTGAGACACATATTAGAGAGACTATGAAGCGTACAGATAAAAAAACAATACACTAGTGCATAATTTGGAAATGACAAGACCATTAAAAGTATTAAAGCATGGAAATGATGGTTACGCAGTGGGAGTGATAGGTCATAAAAGCGTCGTATTAAGTCTTAAATTGGAAGAGCCGAAGAAAATCACGATAGATTGACAGTATGAGGGAAACATCACACGAAATATTTAGTAATAAAGAATCATTTAGTTAAATAACTAATCAACCATAGTGATGGATTGGACAAGGAAGTTAAGGAAGGATGAGATAGGTATAGTTGCCTCGAAAGCACAAAAATAATAGGAAGTGGTTAAGTCTAAACCATTGTTACATGAGAGTAAGAGGAAACAAAGCAAACCAGAGCAAATTAGAGAATATAACTGAGCCACCAGATCCAAGCTACAAAAACCCACAAAGAGATAGAAATATCAGTCCAACAATAAATCAGAGGAAACAAATGGCATCACCGAGAGTTGGAGGACCATCTATAGCGACGAGAAAACAAGAGAAACAACTAGTAGAATCACCAGAGATGGAGGAGGTAGCCAAAGCTTCATCTTCAATTCCAATACTAGAGTTTCAAAAAGACTAACTACCACCAAGGATGGATGACGTGCCACCAATAAATCCTCTAGCTAGTGAAAATTACCCAATTCCAGTAGCACCAATTCCAAATGGTGTAATTAGTGATGAATATATGCTCGGGAATATTTCCAACCTTAAGTTTATGGACCATGATATCAATGGTACACATAAATTCCACGAGTTGGCCACAGATTAGTATTTGTGCATGAGGAGCATCCCAGGAATAAGAGAAATCTTGGTCGAGCCACAAGAGTAGGCGTCAGGGTTGAAAAAGGAAGGAATATTGAACCTATTTGACATTTCACATTTTTGGAAAAGTACAAAGATCAATGCATGTGTGAAGGTATTATTAAGTTGTGTTCATGGAGGGACACTCTTTATTGATCCCCCAGTATCGATCGATATTGCACTAATTGCATGTATTATAGGATTTCCCAAAGAAGGAGAAGAACTAAGACCATTTTTCAACAAGATGGAAGAGTGACCCCTCTCTAAATAAATGAAGCACAAATTTTACACATTCATGGGAAAGAGGGGACTGGATATTAAAAAATTCAATGATAAGAATGTGAGTTTTGCGATGCAGGCATTGTCCTGCAAAATGTTGCGAAAATGTCGCAAAGATGAAGTACCAGTTGTCGTCATTGCAGTCGTAGAGAAATATATGGCAGGAGTTCAGATGAATCGGGCTACCTTTTTGGTTAACAAGTTTTTACGGGATTGCCTGGAGGCTGAGGAGAAGGGCGCTAAATTTCATTACATTTGGATGATCATTCTCAATGCGGTGGTCGAGTGACAAGAAACCAATTATTACCAATGCATGTCCAATTGAGGTAGGAGGAATCTAGTTGGGAGATATACCAATTTATGGCATTCACCAATTAAAAAAAGATAGACCACCAATAAAATCATATTTGTTACCTACTTAGAAAGGATCACCTATTCAGTTACACACACATCACGTATATTAGAAGAAACAATAGTAGAATACAAGGATATTACCCAATTTAGAGCTGAAATACACCATATGTATGTCCAGGATAAGAAGGATCCAATGGTGCAATGGTTTCCAACCAATTACAGGTTGACAATGAAAGATGTGAATTTAATAGTCATTGATTGGGAGGAAGATTGGAAGAGTCCAGCAGAAAAAATAGGGCTCTCAGAAGAGGAGGATGAACAAGAAAAGAGTGATGAGGAGTTGGGTGATGACCAAGGAAAATATCATACGAAGGGTGCAAGCGATATTCCTGTCACATCGATGGTCCCAAAAGAAGGACTAAAAAATAAGAAGAAGGGGAAGAACAAACACAAGGGCTGCACAAAAAAGTCAAGGAAAATGACAGAACCCATTTTACAAATTAACTAATGACGATATGGACATAATTGGTTACCAAATACAAGATATTGCGGAAGAGATATGGGAAGAAGCATCAAATAAGTAAGAAGAACAACAAAATAAAGTGTAGGACCAGCTGGGAGTACTTCACCAGATGCTAGAAGTTGAAAACCTTACGAAGGAGCACAGGGCTAGGGAATAACCTAAAATAGGGCCAAGGAGAGAAGAAAAAAGGGCACAACCAACCCTGACACAAATGAAAGTAGGATATATAACCTTACAGATTGAGACAAACACACCAGAGTTTCCAATGGGCGAGTTGCATGAGCAAGTAAATGCATTGGGCCATTTGACTATAGTCATATCAAGGTTGTCCATGAAGGTAGAGGGAGCAAAGGATGCCTCTCAAAACTTCATTTCAGCATGGAAGAGTAGGTAACATGCTTGAGTGGCTTGGGACAAGCCACATGTGAGTGTTGGGGGAATGTTGGATAGGTAGTCTTAAAAACAATTTTGCAGTTTTGATCATTTTTTAAGGAAAAATACTAAATATAAGAAAAGTGCACGGAGGAAGAAGGAAATTTAGAGAGAATGTAGTTGAGGCACATCCAGCAGGAAAGTGCACAAAAAGAAGACAACACGTAACTCAAAGAATAAAGCCAGAAGAATCAAGCAAGGAAATAAAGCATAACAAGAGAATGACAACCCGACATTCCAGAAATAGAAGAACAAAAAAAAAGAAGCATGAAGGATGAAAAGAATAAGACAGGTGTCGAACAACCAGTTAATAGAGTTGGCCATGCATTGTAATAAGATAGTTTTGGGTTGAATAGATTAGAGTTTTAGCCATATCTTTTTGTATAAATATGTAATGGGTTGGGAGATTAGGGGTTCAGTTAGGTACTATTCTAATGAAGTTTGATTATGATATATTAGGTTATGTTATGGTCTATTAATTTTGGATAGATACTGAGTTCCAAAGTTCTTGAATGTAGCAGTTGATGGTTGAGAAGAATGAAAAAAGGAATGATAAAGATATTTTTTTTTTGTTTTCTAGTTTTTTTGTGACCTGCGGGACTAGACTATGGTTGAGAAACCATGACACAGGGGCATCTAAGCCATCAAAATCACCCGGGGATCGCACCTGGCCTGAGCCACACCAACCCTTAACATGGTTGGATTTTTTTCCTCCACGGGTTTCAAACTAGTGACTTTAACATCACAAAGTGCCTTAACAACACACTCCATCATCGACTGTCCTACACCTCAGGGACAAATGATAAAGAGATATTACAGAATCACGTGTTTTCTATTTTTCTGTGTTTGATTATGAATACTATTTGCATGCATCATATAATAGCTTCATATGATAGTTAAGCATGGTGCAATGATTCATGACTATAATAGTAACAAATCTATGTAGTAATCTGGGATATGATAAGTATAGGAATCCAAATCATGAGTAAGTTAATAAATGAACATAAGAGAGTTATGCACACAACATAATAAGGAAGAATGAACTGAATGATTTCCTCCCATTCCCTTACTAATGCAGAAGCCTGGTTCTCACAGTCCCAATAGATACCTTGGGTGAGACTTCATCTACACAAGTAGGTGATGCCGAAAGGGCTGGTGTCTGATGGGTTTTGTTGGTTGTATATAAATTGAACCTTGGGTCTTACAACCCGCACACAGAAGAATGCCAACAACCATTAACAACAAGTTTGAAGCTAAGAAAAGATTATTGCATTAGCAACATGCATCCAAATTTTAATAAAAGTATGGTTGGAAGTACTATGTATCTAACATCAACAAGAGTTGATATCATGTATGTAATGAATCTAATCTCCAAGTTTATGGAGACTCCAAAGGAAACACATAATTTTCAAGAAAGAAAGATAATTTTAAGGTATGTGAATGGCACCATATAATTGAAATGGATTAAAAATAAATAAAGATAAACTATCAAATATCAATTTAGTTTTAATAATGGATTTTTAGAAAGAAAGAGAAAATTGTTCCAATGCATTGATTTCAATGAAAATATAGTCCATTGATTTTAGCATTGGTACAATATATGCTATGTGTAAAATATTCTTAAGAGGAATCAAATATTTGCATTGATTTCAACAATAATATAATGCAAAACAAAATAGGGTTCATTGGTTTCACTATTGATACTATACAAAATGATTTGATGCATTAATTTAAGAAACATGAAAAACAATATTTTTAACTACGACTATTATGAATTTCCATTAATATTTCCAAAAAATATGATGTATGCAATCCTTAAAAAATATGATATATTTCCATTAATATTTCCAAAAAATAGTTGAATTACAGACAGAGAGGCAAATGCAGAGCAGAGCACAGAAGGCTC
>ML827839.1:43562-54979 GCA_009831015.1 Picea engelmannii
GATCTGTGGGCTTCAGCTCAGTGCCCTTCACAATCGTCCAGCCACCAAGTAATTCAAGAATAGTCTGCAACTTGAATTTCCAATTGACGTAGTTCTCTCCATTCAATTTGGAAGCCTCATTGATGTATGTATCATCCAAATGATGTGGGGCGTTGGCCATTTCAACTGATCTCTTTGATCAGGGAGAATCAATCAGCAGCGACAACAATAGCTGTGCAACCTCTAGCAACAGCGATCTGCTCTTCACACAAAAAAAATGAACACTACAATGCCTCTACCTGTCAGGCATGCGCTGCAGAAGCCAAAGAGGCTCTCGGAAAACGTTACAGGAATAGATTTATGGGTGCCAATATATAATAAACAGGAGGATATCTCTTTTCTCTATTTTGGCAATGCTACGCTAAGCGAGCTTGCTATAATATCTTTGCTTCAGAAGCCAAATCCAGCAGGAACATTTAAACCATTTAAATCCAGCAAATTTCTGTATTGTATGCACTCAGATGAAAACCATGCTACTGTGATGTATTGTATGCACTAAGATGAAGATGAATTAACCTGAAGACGGCCAACGTAAGAAAATTCACCTTCCAGATAAATGGAATGTTCTACTTCCAGAAGGATCTTCGTACATGCACACTCCTTTTGACCCTGCTTGTGGAGAATGCTGTGTCCAGCAAGAAACGCTTCACAGGCACAGATCGATGATGAACACGCACAGGAAGCAAATACCAACTCCACAGGCGCAGATCGATGATGAACACGCACAGGCAGTGACTGTTTCTCAGAAAAATAAAATCGGCCTCTTTCTCAGAACAAAACCTCACGGCAGCGACTCTTTCTCAGAAAAAAAAAATTGGCCTCTTCCACATGATTGGATTTCCTCCACACGATTCGGCAAGCTGTCATCTGAAATCCTCACGGTCGCGGACTCCACAACACCAACAGTTGCCAGCTCCTCGGCTCTTCACAACAGCGTGGGCTTACACTCCTCAACACCGCGACTCCTCACTCCTCAATGCTAGCTCTGATACCAAGTTGAATTACAGACAGAGAGGCAAATGCAGAGTAGAGCACAGAAGGCTCGCTCAACCAAAGGAATAGCATGAACCAATTCGATTCATTAATGAAATCAAAATACAATTTATAGAGAAGATGATCTCAAACAAACCAAATCTGAGATCCAAGAAATGTGGATCTCAAACCTCTCCATGCTAAACATAAATAGATCACAACAACCCAATCCCTAATATTTCTACATTATTCCAACAAAAATATGATGTATGCAATCCATAAACCAAAAATATCACTATTCAATAATCCATGCGACTTATACATTACCTCAAAATATAATTTTTATAGAAAACCAATCCCCCTCAAATATTTCTTTAGGCTAGCATGAAATGATAGTCGCAATCTCTTACGTTAAATCCTTCCTTATTTAACTGTGACTTCCAACAACCAAAGAGATCTAAAAGAAATGATACAAAAGAGGAGAAAAGAGGATAGAGGACACCTATCATTAATTTTCATTAAATATATTTCTTTTGACAATAAAAAGTAAACTGTATTGACCCATGTTGCAATGCATTGAATTCTTAATATAAATCAATATTCTCTCCACACAAAGATTTCATGCACTTTACATGTTTTAATACTTCACTATTTTCATATTTATTATTATGAAGAACAAAATATATTTTCTTGCAATGGATATTTAAGTATGCATCGAGTATAATCTATTCATTGAGAATTGCAAGTTTTCAAATTTTAGAATGTTCGAAAATTTTAATTTTGAAAAACAAGTATTTTTTGGAATTATGATTACTCCATTGTAATTATGGAATTCTCAGATTATTGGAAATTTTGATGAGAATTTTGTTTTTTTAGGTGGATTGAGTCATATAATTTAAATTAATGAAAAACAAAGAGAGGATAGATTATCAAATAACAACCTAGTTTTAAAAATGGATATTTTATAAAGAAAGAAGAAATTGTTCCAAGGCATCGATTTTAGTGACGATATAATCCATTGATGTTAGCACTGATACAATACATGATCTGTGTGAAATATACGTAAGAAAAATAAAGTAGTTGCATTAATTTAATCAACAATATAATAAAAAAAATTAAGGTGCATTAATTTCAGTGATGTTATGGTACCAAATTATTCATTGCATTGATTTAAAATACAATATATATAAAATTATTCTAGTGCATTAATTTTAACACAAGGATAGTGAAACTTATTGAGTAAAATGACTTGAACAATCATATAGTGAAAATCAATTTCAAAATACATACAATAATGTTGTCAAAGATGTTCTCGGTTATAAGATAGAGCTCACCACTTTGTTTTCTTGGGTGTAATTCCCCTATTAAATGGGGTTACTTATATGATGAGAAGCTTCCAAAGTTTTCCTTTTTTAGAGGTTACATTTAGTGGTTTTTTTACCCCCTTTTCCAAAAGTGGTTCTACCGATAACAATTATTTTTTTATAAGATCAATATTACTACATTTTTCAACCATGGCTTTAATAACCTCATAATATTGCTAACAAAAACCTTAAAAGAAACCCTTGAATAAAAAATAAAAAAAAACTAACAACACCACCTTTTTATTTTTAGAGTTAAAATTTCAATTTCTTTGAAACCATGGCATTAACAATTGATATAATGGCAACCAAAATCTTAAAATCAACCCTTGAATAGAAAAGATGTACTACTAGCAGGACCTTTTTGGAGGGACTTGGAGGGACTTTAAATTGCAACATTTTTAAAATCACGGCCTTAAAGTTCAGCACCATTGCAAATAAAATCATAAAAAGGGAAATAAAAATAGAATAAGAAGAAAAAAAAACATTTTTTTAATAAAAAACAATTTTTAATAAAAACAATTTTTAATAAAAAGCATTTTTTTTAATAAAAAACATTTTTTTAATAAAAATATATCAAAAAACAAAAACAAAAAAATAACACCTCATACCCTACTTTTAAGTTAACCTTTTACTTTGGGATAAAAAAAAAATCCTCTTTCACACTCTCGTCACTATGATTATCTTATATGGATGTGAAGTTTAGGGTTGCACATATCTAGAGAATCATGGAGAAAGATAGAACATATCCAAAAAAAAATTATAACTTATAATATCATAATTAAGGGAAATACACTCTATCCTATCCTCCTCATAAAAGTAAGCCTTTCACCCATTGAGAGCATTTCCATGATTAGATAGAACAAGATAAACAATACAAATGACAAGAGGCTCCCCATAATTGCTTCAAACTCGACCGAAAACCACCAACATCTCAAGTGAAGATGTCACAAAGATGCCAAGTCTTGGCTAAATAATTGGGGAATACCAGAAGAAGCCATCGTGCATAATATCGATAATATTACAAATATTATCACTTCTAAATTTAAGGAGAATAGGTGGTGTGATAAATAATTAGTGGGTAAAGGGAAATTAATATACTACAAGGAGGTGCTCAACCCTAATTTAGAAGATCAAAAGTACATCTCAGTTTTGAGAAGTGGAAAGAAGAAAATCAGCATTGCTAAAATAAGAACAAACTCTCACGAGTGACATAATGAAACTTGACATTGGACAATTCCCAAAACACTTTGGGATGAAAGAATATGTCATATTTGTGACACTATGAGAGTAGAAGATGAAAAACACTTCTTCCTAGATTTTCCTGCCTATACCCTTATTACATCCAAATTTAAAAATATTTTCCACAATACATACCTTCCTAACCTCCTCAATCATCAAAACTATGGCGATCTTGGAACGCTTCTATCAATATGTTTTGAACATAGAAATACAATTTTAAGGAAATCAAAATCTACTCTATCACATTCTTAAGGTTTCATAGACGAATTGATCTTAGTGGATGTTAATCATCATTATCATCATTATCTAATCATTATATATATATATACAAACTTAAAAAAATAAAATTAATTATTTATTTATTTTATTTTAAAAAAAATAAAGAAAAAATTTAAAATCAAATATATATAAAAAAATAACAAAATGAAATCAAATATTAAACCACCATTTAAAAAAAAAATCAACTTAGGAAACAAATTTAAAATCAAAAAATTAAAATCAAATACAAAAAAGTTTAAAAAATTATTGTAAAAGAAAAAAACTACAAATAGTGGCACAATGGATGGAGAGAGGTTATTCTCGAAATCACCCTCCCCCTAGTCCCCATTTGTGACTTAAAGGAGCAACACGGGGGGATTTCCTCCATCCCCGCTCCCTTTCCACCTCTGGAACCCCTACCATCCCTATCATGGCTTAAAGAAGTGACAAGTTGTTTTTAAACAATAGGAAGGGGTAGAGCCCCGTCCCTCCCCTACATTTACACAACTTGTTGCTCAAATGCGTGGTGGATTGTGTAAATGGAAAGGAGGGAGGGAGGCACGGAGGGGGATATACCCCTCCCCTGACATAAATAAATGACGTACAATGGGGAGCATGCATGAAATTATCCCCCAAACCCCCCTTCCCCATTTTCCTTTTTTCTCAACTTCCTTATTAAAAAAAAAAAAATAGTCTATTTTATTTTAATATTTGATTTTTTAGTTTTAGTTTTTTTTTTTTTAATTATTTGATATTTTTTTAAAAGGGATGCATTGTTTGTTTGTTGGTTTATTTATTCCAATTATGTTTTTTTTAAACACACTTTTTAATTAAAAAAACAAAATAAAATAAAAATATGCTTCCCTTGTTTTAGGGTATTTCTTCCTTTTTATTTTTGTATTTTCCTTATATTATTAATTTATTTTCCTTTTTTCTATGATTGTGTTTGTAATGGTATCAGGATTTTAATCCATGGTTTAAAAAATGTTTATGTTTAAATCCTAAAAATGATAAAAGTGTTATAGGTAGCACATGTTTCTGATTTGATGGTTATTTTTAAGATTTTGGTTACAGGGTATTGGTTTTCAAGGCCATGGTTTTAAAAAAATTGTAATTTAATCCTCAACGAAAAGGAATGTGCCACTGAGAGCATGACTTTTCAATTCAGGGGTTGAGTTTAAGATTTTGGTTGCAATGGTTCCTATTGTTAAGGCCATGGTTTCAAAGAAGTTGTAATTTAAACTTGCCCCCTTCCTCTGAAAAAGAGAGTGGTAATTTTAGTGTCAGTTTCAAATTTGAGGTTGATTTTTGTGTTTTTGTTGACAACATTATGAGGTTGTTAAGACCATGGCCACAAAATATGGTAATTTTAACACCCCCACCACACCCCCCCCCCCTCCCCCCCCACTAAAAAAAAGGGAGGGTGCTACTAGTTGCATCCCTTTTTTTATTTTGGGGATGATTTTAAGGTTTTTGTTCACAAAATTAAGATATTTTAAGTCCATGGTTTTAAAAGGGTGCAAATTTAACCATAAACAAACCATTACCAGTAGCACGACTTTTCAATTGAAGGGATGATTTTTTTGTTTTTGACACAAAAATATGGGTTTTTTGTTAGAAAAATAGGATCGTGGAGCAATAAAATAAAAAAAATGTGGAAATAAAACACAAAAGATACAAAATACAATAGATACACATATATACGTGGTTCACCCAGTGTGGGATACATCCACCAAAGAAATTTGTAGGTCCTTCCTTTTTATTATCCAACAAAATGAAGGGATACAACCTACAACTCAATCGTTGTAACTTCCTCTTCTTCCTCTCACAATATCCTCTCTTAGAATACAATAATCACACACATACACATCCACAATACAATTCCCTCATAAAATAGGGTTTCCTTCTAGGGAAAAAATCCCTAAAATAACTTCTACCATTAGATTTGTGACCTTATAATGAACACTCTATATTGACTATGAAATTACAATATTTTACAAGGAAAGGTTTCTCAATATTTCTCTCCGGGGGCACTACCCCCCAATCCCCCGCTAAGGGGGGGTCACTACGAAAAATGTCGCTCCCCCTAGGTGGATCCCCCTGGCGACAGTTGTGGGGGAGAAATATCCCCAACACCTCCCCATTATGGAATGGGTTCCAAGCACAACTAAAACAAACCTCTGAATCAAGAAGATAATCAGGCTCCACAACCAATAATTTTAAGAGCTAGAGTTCTTATTTTGAGGTCACACAATTCATGTCAAGTCAATCACTATGTTGTTAGTATTTTCACATTAAAACAATTATATTAATCATTTTTATTGTTATAATTTTAATATATATATAATTCATTGATCTACACAATTCATTAAAACCAAAAGCATACAATAGAATTTTATGAAGAACATACAAATCTAGAGAAAAAATCTATTAATATCGGAAAGAAAGAGGGATCGAGTATGACCTTCACTTTAGTATATTGAGTAATTATCTTTGAAATCAACCACTTCTATCATATGAATGATTTGAAAAGATCAAAAATCTAGTAGGTGTGGGTAAAAGAGAAGTTAAAGAAGATGGGTTGTGATTCAGATTTTCATTGTGCAATCTATATGTTATTTATTATACACATTATTATTATTTTCTTTCTATTCACCTTCTTCATTATTAATCATTGTTACTTTATTACTATTCAATTTTTGATCCAAATGGATATCAATGGCCACCCACCTATTCCATTGGCTCAAAACACAATTTTCCATCTTGGCAGTTTTCTATAGTTTTTTCAGGTCCTAAACTTCCAGGGTCATTTTGACGCCTTAAACTGTGTTTTTCTAGCACAACAATTCCCAATAGATATCAAAATATGTGTATTGTGCCATTTGTAATGTGTAATTATCGTCTAGACCTTTTCGACGGGTTGCCGAACACCCCAAACAAAGATGATATGCAAAATTTATACCCCAAGAATGTAACATCCCGCTCTGGCGCACTTACCAAACTTATTCTTTGAGGACACTTGCTCGCAAGTGATCTGGATTTTTATGATGATATTTTTTTTTTCATTATGATGCGTTAAGTTATATGACATGATGATTTTACTACCTTGATGTAGACAGGTGCTGCTGACTCAGTTTCTTTGAGTGTGCAGGGTTTTGGACCTTGAGGATGCAGAGGCATCGGTGGAACTCCCTTGGACTCCGGATTGGGTCAGGGAGTGGGATATTTGAGTTGTTTCATTTACAGTGATATTGTTTTGATTTGATGATATGCTATTGATTTATGATGTGTTGTTGACATGATCTGACATGATGGTTGATGATGCAGGCTGACGATAGCTTGTCGATCGGACTCACATATGGAGTAAAGGGGCCACACACGAGTTCCAGAGAGATTGAGGGAGAGGTGTGGACAACAGCCCTGCCACAACCTACTAGCACTCCCGCCGTGTCTCGAACTGTAGGTTAACGATTACCTAGTTTGAGAGGATCCACGATGCCGTGAGGGCAGACTGCGACAGTCGCTCACGATGATTCTAAGGGGCACGCAATAAGGCGGGGGCCTTATTCCTTAGAGCCCTTAGTCTCCCACAAGTTCATCTGGCGGAGTGTTGACTCCAGGGGTTATAGATTCTACCAATCTGTCAAGCCAGCGAGTGGCACCCTTGGAGCACATGGTGCGTCCTGAAGGGCACGTCGCGCGACAGAAGCAACCAAGGCGAGTGGCACCCTTGGAGCACGTAGTGCGTCCTGAAGGGCACGTCGCTTGGAGGATGATGATGAGACAGCCTAGATGACCCTGAGACCTTAGCACCTGATAAAATTCTTAAAAACGCCCCCCCTGATGAATTGTCGCCTAGCTCCAAATCTGAACCAAAATTTAAAACACCTCTAAGATAAAATTTTGACAAGCCCTAAGAAAAGATCCTCCAAAAATAAACCTAGGCCGTAACTAAAACCCTCCTAGGTGTCAATTAAAGTCTTCTTAAAAGAAAAGGGGGTGAAGTATTAAGGGAAATAAATTAATTGAACCACAGGGTTTAAACTATAAAGGAGAATTAAAATTATTAGAGAGGAGAGTATAAAAATTAGGATTTCAAAAAAAATAAAATAATAATAAATATTTGTTTTTATATTGAAAAGAATTTTAAGCGCATTGATCATTTGGGGGTTTAACAAAAAAGAAAATAATAATAAATAATGGAAAGAGAGAAATAAAAGAAAAAAATAAAATAAAAATAAGGAAACTTGGAATAAGGAAACAAAAAAATTGGAAAGTAGGAGACATAGGGTAAAAGGAAAAAAGGAATCAGCATTGAAGGAACTACTAAATTTCAGAAACTTCATTTTAGGAAAGTGAATAAAAGCATGAGAGGGGATCTAGGAACCCTAGGAGAAATTTAAGGAGCGATTTTCGGGGTGTGAGGGAATTTAGACTTTTAATTTTTAAACAGAAATTAATTATTGGAGAACCCTAGGGATGAGTGACACTTGGACGACGGAGATTGTTTAGAGGTTTTGTCATAAAAAATTAATTAATTAATAATTAGGAAAGTAGGTGGGTCTCATTTTCCTATAAAAGAAAGGGAAATGAAGGAAAAGGAGGATGAAAGGGTTAGCGTAACGTTACACTGTCGAATTGTGGGTTGACGGATTTTCTTGTGAGGAGTTGGGTGTATCTCAGCTGTTGTGAGTGGTAGCTCAGCCGTGGAGCTGAGATGAGACGCTAGTTTATCTCTGGTTCTTGTGTGGCCCCTTTGCGGCTCGGGGGGCTAAGGGGGAAGCAGAGTACCCCTAGCATTGGCTGGGAGGTACCGGTGAGGCTGTTGTGGTCGGCAAGCGGGAGCACGGGACAAGACAAGGAGCGCGGGACGTCTTCCGAAGTGGGTGAGTGGCTAAGGTATGATTTTAATTCTGTCAAAATTGTTAGAAATGGTTAGCGTCAATTGTTCTGGCGATTCGCCTTGTTAATGCTTGCTGGAAAAAAAAAAGGGAGGGGGGCTATATTGTTATCTCTGGAATACTTCGTCAATTAATTTTATTTTTATTTTTTTACCTCTGGCAAATTTTCTTCCGGCAATCAATTTAACCACTGGCGTTCGGATATCAATCTCAATCTTAAAGTTCTGCTGCACTTGTATTTTTGTGACCATTCGCATTCTTTTAACCACCGGCGTAGGGTATCTCATTCCCGATTTTAAGTTGTGTTTGCCTGTTGTATTCTTGAGGGACCATGCGCTCTTCAATCGTTGGTTTCGGATACCTTAGATCTGCGTTTCAGAGCCTTCAATGGTCGTTCCTTAATCTACGTTTTCCAAGCTCATTGAGCTGTGATTTAATACGGTTTAATCTGCGTTTGGATCATGTGTTGACCTGCATTTATCTTGTTGAGCTGCGAAATTAAAATGTTTTATTCTGCGTGGAATCCTGTGGATCTGCGTTTTATCGTTTGATCTACGTGTAAAAGGATTATTGAGATTCATGTTCCTTATGTTTTGGGCGTTTGGTGCTTGTCTGGCTTTTCTATCCACTGTGTTCCTCCTTTAATGCGTCCTTCCAGCTGGGCGTAACTGACGGGATACCCCAGGGCCAAAATCGGTAGTCTTGCTTTTTTAATAGAACCTACAGAACATTAGTATCGCCGAATTGAAGTAATGATGCCACGGCTACGTAGACGGGATCAGTAATTGCTTTATTGAATTCTATCCTGTCGAACTCCTATTAATTATAGAATGCCATATTTTACTGGTTGATCACAATTTGACATTATCTGGTTTTATAATGCTGAGTGTAATTTACGGTCTATTAAATTCTATGAAATTTACTGTGTAATTTAATTCTGTGTAATTTACTGTCTATGTAATTTACTGTCTATTTGCAAGAGGAAGTATGATAGCGACATTCCCAATAGTGATATGTTATTACCTTGTTATCAACATTTTAATTGAAAATGATAAACCGTCACCTATTTAGGACGCATACGGGTGTCCTCAGTTAAGGTTCCTAAAATTATGCTGATATTTCCCCCAAATTGACAGCGGTAACAGATGGTTAACCTAATTCATGGTCAATGCCATTAGGGATTGTCTCGTTCTGGCATTCCGCCACATCACCTACTCAAATAAAAGCAAACCCAGCCACAACGCATTCCAATGGGATTCTTGAACTGACCATCAACGCCCCACGACCTCACTCTTGGTTACTTTCTAAGAAAATCCTTCGCCTCTGTCATTTCCTGCTGCGTGGCGTGGGTGCCGAAGTTCTCTGCCACAGGCCACCCAAATCAGGCATCCCGATCCAGCGATAACCTTATCGTTTAGATTTAGGGTTATTTATTGTTATTTAATCGCTCTGGCGTTAATACTGCCGCGTCAACTTATGGGTGACTAACGT
Organism: Picea engelmannii; assembly: GCA_009831015.1. Classification (NCBI taxonomy): domain Eukaryota; kingdom Viridiplantae; phylum Streptophyta; class Pinopsida; order Pinales; family Pinaceae; genus Picea; species Picea engelmannii. The sequence goes on from ML827839.1 coordinate 53,827, forward strand.
TTCATAGTGGTTATTATTTATCATTGCAAACGTCATGATTTTTACCATTATTAATAAATATTAAATAAATGATTCTGTTCTAATTTGGTTTCAATTTTGTCGTTGGGTTTAAATCTTTTCGTTTTAATATATGAATCAGCATCATAGCTGTAACGATCGATAATCCAATCAGCAGCAAATGCCGCTGGACTGTAACTTGGTAGTGCTAGTTTCATTGCTGCCGTGATTTGCGTTTCAATTGATGTCTTATTGTTAGCTTTAAATGCTGAGGATGCGTGTGTAATTGAGATGTTTTATATGTGATCATGACATGTGGTATTTGAATATGGGGTTTTTGAACCATGAAGTGATGTGGTAATTTCAAGATTATGAAGTTAACTAATTTATGATGTTGTTTTAATTGTAAGTATATATTGTCTTACTTTATCACCGGTTACATTCATTTAAATTTTCTTTTATCTTTTTCATTTTCAAATATTCTTTTATTTCGATTAGGTGTAGTCCTTACTCTAATTTTCTCAATCATAATTAAATTGTTGTTTCCCTATGATGTAACAACAAAAAAAAAAAACTCATAAAAAGTTGAAATAAAAACAAAATTTAAAAGGCAATCGGAATATCTTTCCATGCTTAGGAAAATTGCTTTATGCACAAGTTAGTAACGCAATTAATGTATAAGGTTAGTAACGAAATTTAGCGTGTACAGTTAGTAATGCTTTCTAATGGAAACAATTGTTTCTTCTCTCAAAAATTAATTTTCAAAGGCATTGTAACACACCTAAGTGAAAGCTACACTAATGCACTTTATTACAACTAATGAATTATAAATATCTTTACTTGAGTATGCTCTATAAATGTGATCATTAAATGTGAGTGTATGTTGTCTTTAAATATGGATATTTTAGGTTGATTCCTTAATATCTTTACATACGGTCCCTGCTGTTATTTAAATAAGGTCATGTTAAATATCGTATTTGGTACACCTTGTCATTGCTTAGATGATGGTTCCGTGATATGTGCATTTATGATGATGATTTTATTGCTCTAGGCAAGGAAAAATGCTATGGCATACCGATGTCATGGAATATTGTTTATAAATTTCCTAGTTGCAATGTATTGTTGAAATAGGAAATGGTGATGTTCTTACCTTATA
>ML827840.1:25957-36634 GCA_009831015.1 Picea engelmannii
GGATAGTGCCAAAACCTTTCCCTGAAGAATCACATTCTAGGACAAAGGTCTTTGTGAAATCAGGAAGGGCCAAAACTAGAGTGGTGCACATGGCCATATTCAAGGTTTGAAAAGCCCGAGAAACTATTGGGGTCCAAGTGAAAGAATTCTTTTTAAGGAGTTTCATGAGAGGTGCCGCAATATTTCCATAATTATTAACAAACTTGTGATAATAACCTGTTAGGCCCATAAATCCTCGCAAGATTTTGAGAGTCTTTGGGTGAGGCCAATCTTGCATATCTTCAATCTTTTTAGGATCCACCCTGGCATCGTTCTTGCCAACAAGATGGCCCAAGTACTCGACTTCTGAGGCGCCAAAAGCACATTTAGATTGTTTCAGGAAATGTTGGTGTTGAGAGAGTAGATGGAGAACTCCGTCCACATGAGCAAGGTGGTATGTATAGGTTTTACTATAGATGAGGATATCATCAAAGAAAACTAAGACAAAATGACAGAGAAAGGGGTGAAAGACATGATTCATGAGGCTTTGGAAGGTGGAGGGGGAATTACACAAGCCAAAGGGCATGACCAAAAACTCATAGTGGCCCTCATGAGTTCTAAAGGTAGTCTTAGGAATGTCTACATCTTTCATACGCATCTGGTGGTATCCAGAACGAAGATCAAGTTTAGAAAAGAACTGGGCACGCCACTCAATTCATCCAAGAGGTCATCAATGATAGGAATAAGAAATTTGTCTTTAATGGTGAGTTTGTTGAGGGCATGGAATTCAGGACACATGCACCAAGAACCTTCTTTCTTTAGGAACATGACCACAAGAGAAGAGTAGGGCCTCGTACTAGGGAGAATAATGCCTGCATTGAGCAGTTCTTGAACCATTTTCTCAATTTCATTTTTTTGGGAAAAGGGGTGATGATAGGGACATATATTGGGAGGGAGGCTTCTTGGTATAAGGGGAATGGAATGATCAGGAACACCACGGGAAGGCGAGAGTCCCTAGGGAGTGAAAAATACCATTTGATGTTTAGAGAGGATGGATTAGAGGTCTTTTGGTATAGAGGGTGTCTCAGTTGCCTGTATGACATGGAGTTGGGCAATAATGCCAGAATGACCTTTTTTTAGCATCTTTTCCATGTAATGGGAACTAATGATCTCTGGTGAACTGATGATGATGCCTTGGAACTTATATTTTTGGCCCTCCTGGTCGAATTGCATGGTTAATTCCTTGAAATCCATGAGAATGGGACCCAAAGTCCTTAGCCAGTCTGCACCCAACACAATGTCATAACCACCCATGTCGATAGCAAACATATGATATTTCAGGTGGTAGTCACCAATTTGGAGACACGCATTTTCACAATGCCCTCCACATTTCATGGAGCCGCCATTGGCAATCATGATTTGGAAATTATTGACTGCATGGATATAAAAATGAGTTTCTTGGGCAATGCAGCGATGAATAAAATTATGGGTGCTTCCACTATCAACCAGAATGATGACCTTCCTATGCTTGATGTAACCAATTAGCTTGAGGGTTTGGGGAGTAGAGAAACCAATGAGATCATTTAGGGAAATGATCGGTTCTACTTCAAGAGGGTTTGAGGGAGGGGTTATGTCAGTGGTTTCAGGTGACTCAGACATAAGGGGAGTTTCAACATCCTCTTCCGAAACATCCTTTGATATGGACATAAAAAGATTTTGTTCCTTACACTTGTGGCCTGAAAAATATTTTTCATCACCATTATAACAAAGGCCTTTGAGTTGGCATTCATCCATTTCAGCTCTGGTCAATTTTTGGATCTTTAGTGGAGTAGAGGGAGTAGTGGGATTGACTGGTTTAGTGTGAGGAATAAAGGGGGGTTTCCAGTTTTGAGAAGATACAACCTCTTTTGATTCTTTATATATTTTAGTAGCCTCCACCCAACTCTAAGGCTGAGCCATGAGGACATGGGCACAAATATCATCCTTGAGGCCACTGATAAAAAAATCTTGGAAAAAGGCATCAGACATGTCCTCTGTTCGAAAATCCAGGTGCTCAAAAGAAGATATAAAGTCTTCCACTATTCCTAATTGTTTCAACTTTTTCAAACGTCCTAAATGGTTGGTGTCAGTGTCAAAGCATTCATAAAGTTCTGCCACAAAGTGTGTCCAAGTAATATACCCTTGATGGGAAATTTTTCTCCATTGCCACCATTGCCAATGTTCTTGATCTAGATGGAGAACACCATACTGAAGTTTGGCCAAGTCATATGTAATGCCATATAAAGAGAAATAATGTTCCATTTGGGTTACCCAAACAGTGGGATCCGAGCCATCAAATTTGGTCACATCCACCTACAGAAGGCGTAGGTCACGTTGAAAGTGATGGTGCTAAAAATTATGGGAATGAGAGGAAGTTTCAGCTTCGGTATGTGGGGGTGGGTCACATAAAGGGTTATCTGCAGGGATATGTAGCTTGGTGAAAATCATCGAAACGACAGATTCAAGTTGGGTAGTCATGTCTTGTTTGAGTTCCTTGATTGAGGCGGTGATGGAGGACTACATGGTTGTATTGATGGAGACAACATTGGCACTGAGCTGTTTCACTTCTTGTTGGGTCTCTGCAAAATTAGATTGCAAGGTATTGAAGCGAGCTTCCAAGTCTTGGCTATGGGTATGGGCCATGATGATGAGGGAACCGAAACAGGGTGGGTGGGGTCAAAAACTTTGTTGAAAAATGATATGTATGAATGTGATAAGGGTGAAGAGATAAATCCAATGGAAGAGGTCTCAAATAATGGTGAAAACAATTCTAGACATTGTTTTTACACCTGCAGAGTTATACTCCAGTCTGAAGAATACTGCAGTGATGAAATGTCCAAATGCTTAACCAGTAAGAAGTGTGTAATGATTTGGCAACCCGAACATAGTTGCGCGGCAATAGATCTTGTCTGTTTTAAATTTTTTTGTTTTCGTCCCCAAGGGTTAGGTATTCAAGGGTTCTACAGACAAGGGTTTTCCCTATTCTATAGCTCTCTTATATACGTGCAGGGACCAACAGTAGTACTCAATTCAATATCTCAGGGAACTAACTAAGGAGGCTAGACCGTACCCTTAGCCGTACTACCCAACTACCCAAGTACTAGAGAGTATCTTCCCGAGTGTTGTTCTCAGTGACACTATAGCAGTCGGATGACCGATCAGTTTATCTACAAAGGGCTTCAGGAAATCTAGGTCGATTGGTACATAGGTGTTGTCTAATGTGCTACCACTCGAAGGGGTACCAACAAGGGTTACAAGGGTGGTCAATAGATGTGTGCTTACGAACCACTTGTATTTCCTGCATGTATGAATCCCTCAACCGTGGGTTTATGCGCGTAACGACAGATCTCTATGGCTTAAAGATGCCGAAATATGTCTCTACCTTGAAAAAAAAATTAACCCACAATTTTCTGCCAAGGAAAGTTCTCTGATACCACTTGTAATATTCCAGATATAAAAAGTATGAAGAATAGAAAAAAATTCTAGAAATGGTAGATGAACAATAATATAACCAGAATAACACCACAATAATACTGAAATGATAACATAATAACACCAGAAAGAGAACTTTGATTATTGAGAGCAATGTTCACGGGCCTCTTCGAGGGGGAAACCTCCAGCCGATCATAACTCTATTAAAATAATATCCAAGCTAGTTTTCACATACCCTCGACTCTTATTTATACTAAATATGTCTATCAAGAGAACCATCTAGAGGAAGATCCTTCTAGAAGCGTAAGATTCTATTAGGTCTTCTTACATTCGATTTATTCTACCTTATTGCAAGGCCTTATTAATATTGATCTTTGTTACATTGGAATACATTGTTCTACCTACGTAAGGAGTTAGGTCCCTAACACAATGAGCAGGATGACAAGTACGAAAACTACCGAGGGTATCGAAAGAAAGCGGTCCAGAAGAAAAATGAGGATCTCAAACAGATTCGAGGTCCACAAAGCTTTGTAGGCAAATGAAAGCGATAGTATCCCATGACAGATCCTCAATATGTGTTTCCCACTATGCTTGGTCCGACTTTGGAGGGGTTATCTCCACTACCTTTCCTTACACGACCTCGTGTTTAGCCCTTGTGTTAGAGGGGGGTCCTAAATAACTTTCACATTTATTGGACTTTTACAGTCCCTAGCTCTAACTCCAATGTTTGTTTATAATCCTTGAAGATTTTCCTCTCCAACCTAATTCAAGTCTCTACCCTAAACTAGTTTATTGACTCTACAAACATAAAAGTCTATTAGATTTTAATTAGCGTTTGTTTTAAATGGTTTGTTTTAACTCAAAAGGGATGGTAGTGAAACTAGTGATGTGTACGAGAGATGAAAGAGGAGAAGTAAACGAAAAGTTCTGAAAGAAAAATTACCTGTAGTTAACAATAAAGATTTGCAACTAACTCTTTAAACCAACTTTTCATAACTAACTATTTTTCAATATCTTTTAAAAGAAAACCTAAAATGAAATTTCAGTCGACTACGAGCTACTTAAGTTCTAAGAAATCAGTAGAGAACTTAAAAATTGAACTCTTTTTTCCTTTTAAGTAAAATAACTACCCTAACTACTTTACCAAACTAAAAACTGAAAAATATTTTCTTTTCGGGAAGTGATTTAAACAGGAAAAAACTTAACATAAAACTTTTTCTCTCTTCTTTAAAGCAAATGAAAGGGGGAAAAGAAAACAACACAAGACTGAGATTGACTTCTGGCCCACTATAGAATGTGGGGAGTCACTGAAGACACAAGACACCAAACAGTCTGGTCAACAAACTCAAAGAATCGCCTAAAACCCTTTCAGAAGTAAACACAAGACATCTTCAGAAAGACAAGCAAACTGGAATCTAACCTAATTTTTTGACTGTAAAAACCATAGACACTAGAATTAGAAAAGAAACCTGAGAAGTAAAACCTCAATCAGGGAAGAAATTGACTGCCTCTTCTTAAAAAACGTCCCATCTTGAACCGAGTACGCTACCGATACTTAAGCATCCTGCGTATGTACATGGGCTTTCTATAAAGCAGGGCACATATGTATGCATGCTGACCCACAACAGGCCACGTATAACTCTGCATTTCTTGAAAAAAGAGAAATGAAACAGTCAGAATGACCAGGTAGGGAGAACTGATATGGAACCAACAGGTGACCAAACCCCTTGAAATACTCAACATACTTAACAAGAAAATCAAAAGGTATAAAACCAATCTAACACCCAAAAATATCCCCTAAAACCCTAGAGGCTTCCCTAGTATGGTCGCCAGTTTTTCTAGCGGGAAAAAACCCCCTATGACTACACCAAGGTTTACAATGTAGGCAGATCAATAACCATTTAAAAGTATCCTACTTCTCTAACTACCCCAGACTCATGCAAGAAAAACAAAATGAGAAGGATCATGTAATTGTACCTTTACTCCGCGTCTGGTGATGATCCTCTTGCGCTCAATTGCTACACTGACTGCTGTTGGGCTCTAAAGATGTCTAAAAAAATCCTTAGTTTAACATTAATTTATCAACCTGAGGATTCTTCTTTTATCTCAAAGAATATCGGCAAAGTCTATGCAAATATCTCGTAGAGGCTAAAATCGTGTAGTGAAAGAAAATCTGAGTTGATCAACAATCAAGTTCCTCAAACATTGATTAAAGATTCTAGGAATTGAAATCTAAAGTTGTGCAATTGAAAGGAACTAATTAATCTATTGAATTCATTTTAAGAGTAGTAATTAAATCTAGATAAAGACTTGCAGAAATGACTATTATTATGAATCAAATTGTTGGAAAGAAAAAGGCGAATTACTCTATCTATGGAAAGAAACAAAGACTGTAATCTAGTCGAAAAGAGACAACAATTGTATTTCTATTGAAAGGAACAACAACTATATTCTAACGGAAAGGAACAACAAATGTAAACTAAGTAAAAGGAACAACAAATGTAAACTAGGTGAAAGGAACAACAAATGTAAACTAAGTGAACGAAACAACAAACGTAAACTTATGAGGAACTGTCACGCATAATATCTTAGTAATAGGAATTGGAACAACAATCATCTAATGCTTCAAGGAATATCTATCTCTCTCAATTGACGTGAAATCATCAACAAACTTATGCATTCATTTAACTACTGTAAAAGAGAATCGAATCACAAAACAAAAATTGAACTGATACAATTACAGGTCGAACAGTAGCTCCTTCAGACTAGGTCCTTGGTCCTTAGAAGCACTACTATTTGAAATTCAGTATATAGAAATGATAAAACCGCTCGAAGCTTCTATTGATTTCATAGCTGGTACAACATTTTACAAAAACTGCTAACACATAGCAATTCTAAGTTCTGAGTTCTTGGGTGCAATTCTTCTACCTCTTTTTAAGATCTATTTACCCCTTATATATTACATTAATCTGGGTAAATTAAGCTATCCTGAGGATCGAGAGATCCTCAGGATTGCTTTACTCTTACAATATAAGCAACTCGATCATCTTAAAAACTACCTTGCGCCATAAAGTCTTAAACCTCCAATAGCTTGTGCATCTTCAAGATTTCCTTTGCTATCTTGGGTTTGACAATATTTAACCAATCCTGTAATAAAACAAAACAATATCAATCATATTTAGGATCTATGTAAGCTAACTTCAACAATAACACTAAAGAGTATATTATTCATTTTCTATTCTATTTGCTCCTAAATAATCGAAAAGTCAATCAAGATGATATCATTAAATGTGGGAAAAAGGAAGATATTTATACCTTTTTCATAACCTAACATACCCCCAACTTACCTTCTTGCATGTCCTCATGCAAGCTAAGATTTTACATGTAAAGCAGTAATGTTGTAAGATGGAAAGGTTGGTTCACCAGGCCTTCTGAACCCATTGCTTCTTTTGAGTTCTCCAAAAGCAACATCCTCCTTTTTCTTGTTAATTTGATAATCTTTTTGGTAACTTTCTGGAGGGAACTAGATGATAGGGGGATTATATCTACACCCAATCCAAGCAGGCCCTTCCACTTGGAGAAATCTAGAATACCCCTCTATTCTGAAGGTAGATGCAAATAAATTCTTGTACCCAAAGGGTTCCCTACTCTTTACTTCACTGGAGGATGCATCCCATATCGGTTTAGAAGCAGTAAGAGCTTCCTCCTTAAGCTCCCTAAAACGAGTGATACCTGAACGTATAACCTGTAGATGGATAGGGGCTAAGAAGTCTATGACCCCCCCCCCCCCCCTTTCATAAATGTTTTATTTTGCATAATGGTTGGAAAGGACTTTGGAGGTTCTCCCCTAACCCACAGATCTATCCCATCTTCCCTCTTTAGGAAGGTTTTATGAGATTTACCCCATCTAACTTGGTTCTGAGTAAATGACATAAATGCCTGAAACTATATGTCTCCTTTGAATGGGCCAAGGTTATCTTCCCTTTTTTCTTCCAGAATGAAATTATGAAAGTAAAATTCACACAAAAATTATTGTACCTTTTCGTCCTGCTCTCTGAAACATGAAATAAACTCAGGTATAGTGGAAAATGAAATAGGTTTTCCTACTCGGATGGCCTTCGCTCTTAATAATAGATATCGTTCTAGCAAGAATAAAGTGTAATTGGTGGCAGGGGATCTGCAATTAATAGAATCAAAGTAGACATCACAGATTTCTTTGATTTGCTCCAAAGATTTTTCTAATTGGGTTTGCACCTTTTTTATCTTCCCTTGGGCTCTGGTGAGCGCAACATAGGTCTCACCCTCTATTGCTATCATGTCCTTCAGTTGTTTAACAATCTTTTGATATTAATCCCTAGTGATCATCTCATCTTGGTGTTGAGCCAATGCTCACTGGGCTTGTCCCAACTCTGCCTTTAGTTTATCAATGGTGAAACCTTGTGCTTGAGACTGGGATGCTTGGTATTCTTCCATAGTGCCCATATCTTCCCTGGATTGAGTTAATGCTTGCTGGACCTATGTAAGCTCCGCTTCCAGTCTGTCCACAATAGCACTTTGTTTCTGGGACTGGAGTGCTTGGTGCTCTGCCATAGTTAGTAATTCATTTCTGTTTTGAACCAGGGTTTGTTGAGACTGCATCAATTCTTCCTCCAATCTCTTGATGGTAGCATTCTACTCAAAGAGTTGAGCTATTTCCGCTAATATCGGAGTGTCTGTCTGCACCTCAGCATCAATTTCTTCTATAGCTGTCATATTTTCTTGTGTTTCTAAAGGAATTGCTTCCTCATTCTGAGCTATTGTTTCTTCTACTACTATTTCTTCAGGGTCTGTCTGTATCCCTACAGAATTTGTACTGACTTCTTCTTTAGGAAGAGGGTTTCTTCCTTGCACTCTGACCCTTTTGTTATTCTTTCTTATGTGGGCCTTATCTGCCTGTTCTAGCTATTTCCTCAGTTCCTTAATAATTTCCTTGAGTTTAACTACCTTCTGCGTTAATACTTCATCCTTCTTAGCCTTTTTCTTCAATATTTTGTTTTCTTTTTTTAACTTTCTAATTTTCTTATGGCTCTTGGCTGATTTTTGTTTATGAGAGGTCTCAAGGTATTCCTCATTCTGACCAGTAGATGGTTGTTCCTCTGTTCCTTCCAAATGTTATGTCTATCCAAGAGGGATTCTTGTTTCAAAATGAGGTTCTTCTTGTGCTCTGTCCTCATGAAAAGACATTTCTATATCAGGAAAATCTTCAACTGGTTTTGAAGAGGAGGCTTGTTCTGGGCATTTTTCTAGATTATTTGTGCCTCTGTCAATTAGGTTCCCAAGCTTCCCAAAACCTGGGCTATTTCTACCTCATAGCTCTTCATAAATTGTTTCGTCAGATGCTCTAATGTCGGTTGGGTGTCTTCCTGATCATTCCTTTGTGAGGTCTGTTCTACTTGCCTAATTTCTTGAGCATTCTCACGTGGAGACTGTTCTGTAGAATTATGAAGTTCTTCAGGCTATTTTGTTGTGCCCTGAATTGCTTCAGTTGTTTCCTAAATTTGTTTTCTTCTTCTCCTTGTATGAATGATGTTTGTAGGGGCAGTTGTTGCTCTCTTCCTCTTTTTTGTTAATGCCTATGTTTGTGAGGTCTAGGCCTCTGTGATTTGGGCAGTGTCTGCATCAGCTTCGGTTTGAGGAGATGAGATTTCTCTTTGGGTAGTAGTCTCCTCTACCTGTCTACAATTTCCTGTGGTGTTTCTTCATGGCAAAATTCAGGCTGCTCCAGTTGTGGAGGTCTACTGGCCTCAATCAGGTTATCCCAGGTCAATTGAGTTTGACTCAGTGATTTATTTGTTATCAATTTAACTAATCTATGGTGACTGATAACAGTAACAGGGTCCTTGGATTTTTGTGTTCTTAAGGAAACCTCATGTTATATGGAATTCAGAAAGAAAGGTAGATTAAGTACTAACCGTTGTTTTAAAGCTGCCAACAATTTGAGGTGGTGAGGTCGAATTACGTCATATCGTTCATCACAAGTGATGTACCACTGAATTATCCCTGCAAGTTCCTTCCATGGTTCTCTGAGGGTACTGCGATTGAGTGCCTTTCCCTTCTTATCCAATTCTTCCCCAAGGTCTGTGAAAGTTTCCACAGCTTCCTTCAGTGCTGTGTATCTTTCTATCCACTGAATGCCCATGTTAGGGAGGCTTGTGACCTTTGCTAAGATTTCCGGGGTGACTGAGATTTGTATGCCTCACACCATAGAGTTTTCTCCCTGCAAATTCTAAAAGAATTCAAGCGTGACATTCGTGTCATATCCTTGCATATGGTTGAAGTACTCCATCAACCCCAGCTGGTGCAGGATGTCTCTTTCTTGCTCTGTAATATTTAGTAAAGTTGGCTCCCTGCGCACACCTCTGCCACCCATTTTGTGAGAAAATGTGGATGACTATCGTTCCTGGTAGCAGACTTGGTTAGACCATCTTGGAGGAAAAATTACCGAAAATAGAAAATATCAGAGACAACACATGTTTACAAATGTGGGTATTTATTACAATCATTACTATCTTTATCGAGAAGCGTGTCGAGCGTCCACTCCCCTCATTAATATAAAGGTCGATCTTGACTGTCAGCATAGGGAAAAGTAATGAGTGTAGGTATTGATGGTGAGAAGAAATGATTGTACAGTTGTCGCCAATGGGGATCAATGATTTATTTTCAAACAACATATTTTAACGATAATCATTAAACGTTAATCCTCTTTTGTGGAATTGAAATATACTGATACTCAAAAGAATGCTTTAAGGATACATACATTGAATAAATTAAATTTTTTCATTTAAATAATATCCCACATATAATAATGTTGTTACTTTTCCGTTTCATTGAATACAATAAAAAAGATAGCCTCGTTATTGAGTGAAGGAAATCTAGAGATACGAAGAAACTTGACATGTAAGGTAAACTTCCACACCACAGGCAGAGCTGCTATTTCCAGCAGACATCCATAGCCTCGACAGGGTTTCCTTTTAACCCTCAGATGAGCCTGTATCCTTGATACTTATTTGAATATTCTTTTCCAAAAAGACCATTATCCTGGTTTGGTAGCCAGATGGTGATAATGCCACTCACTAGATTGTAACTTAGGTGAACAAGCTGGCTCGTGATGAGACCCCCTAGTCTTTTTGAAAAAAATAATATATATATATATATATATATATATATAGATATTAAGTTTTAAGTTTT
>ML827841.1:49777-84099 GCA_009831015.1 Picea engelmannii
TCTTCTCACTCCATCACTCTCTACTCCCCCTCTTTGTCTCCTCGTCCCTCACTTTATTTTTCTTTCACTCTCCCTCTCTCACACTCTCTTTCTTACTCTCTCTACGACCCCCCTCCCTACATCACAAGGAAATAAATGGCCTTGACCTAGACATGTCAAGACCTAAACCTAGACATATGAAAACCTAGACATGGAAAGACCTGGAGAATGAACTAGACCTATACGATGACCATGATGTAGACCATGACATAGACCTAGACCATGACCTAGACCACGACATAGAGATAGAGCTAGATTTAGACGATGACCTTGGTGCTTGACGTAGACCATGACCTAGACCATGAAATAGAGTTATATATAGATTTAAATGATGACCTAGATCTTGACATAGACCATGAAATAGAACCCCAATACTCTCACTCTGTACCCCCCCCACCTTCGTGTCCCTCACTCTCTTTTTCTTCCCCTCTCCCCCTCTCACACTCTCTTTCTTCCTCTCTCTACATCCCTCCTCCCTACATCGCAAGGAAAGAAATGACCTTGACCTAGACATTTCGAGAAGTAGACCTAAACCTAGACATAGCAAGATCGAGACATGTCAATACCTAGAGCATGACCTAGACCTATACGGTGACCATGACGTAGATCATGACATATACCTATACCATGACCTAGACCACGACATAGATCTAGAGCTAGATTTAGAATATGACCCAAATCTTGACGTAGACCATGACCACGACCACAACATAGAGATAGATCTAGATTTAGATGTTGACCTACAACTTGACAATGCCCAAAATAATGAAACCTGTCATGGCTTGTTTTTTTTCCTCTATTACTCATTATCTTTAACATGCACACATATCTTGATTAATACACTCACATTAATAAGATTACTTTATAGATTCCTGAAATTAAATCTCATACCTACTCTACTATGCTCTGCTATCCTCAAGGAAATTCATTTCGGCAAAGAAAACAAACTGCAAAAGAAAAACTGTAAATGAAATGAATGCAAATGATGTTCTCTTTGTAGTGCATTTTCTTATCTCCACCCCTTCCTAGAAAATATAGAATATAACCCTAATCATAATCTCATCCAATCCGACACTCCAAAGGGTGCACTGCAATCTAATATATTTTTGCCTCAAAAGGTCAATTCAAATCGAGTGTACTGCTATCTCATGATGTCTAGGCCTCCGAACAGCTCATTGCAATCTCACTATCTCTCTACCTCCAAACGATCCTTTCAATTTGGGTGCTCTAACCATTGCTCTATCCTTGAAAACACTTTCAATCCTAACCCCTTAGGCCTTAGTTGTCCCCATACCCCTATACATCTTTATTCATAAAGACGTTTGGTGTATATTAAATGCTATATATGTTGCATTAAGAGCACGCATGCACTCTTATGACTTGACTGAGTTGTAGTTGTTGGTCATTTATGCTTAGCAGGATCACACACACGCTTTAGTGTGCATGCGTTCTAGGAACGTGTTTGCGTTCTTGCTGGACATATTTTGGTGCCAAGCACACCTCACCTCATCTATCTCATAGATGACAAAAATACGCAATAACTTTAGAGAAAAACAACTCACAGAGACATGTTTTACTTATTTTAGTGTTCTTGTTAGATTCATAGGGAATTTTGTGCTATTTTCAGACCATTGCAGGAAAATTTGGAAGACAACTTTATCAAGTGCAATTGGAATTGTTGTTTGTATCTACTTGTGTCTTCTTGGAATTGGAAGAAAAATTTGTAAGCGTAATTGGAATTGTTGTTTGTATCTTTTTTTTGTCTTCTTGGAATTGGAAGAAAAATTTGTCAAGTGCAATTGGAATTGTTGTTTGTATGTTCTTGTGTCTTCTTGGAATTGGAAAACAAATTTGTCCAAGTGCAATTGTAATTGTTTTTTGTATCTTCTTATGTCTACTTGGAACTGGAAGACAAATTTTTCTAAGTGCAATTGAAATTCTTGCCTGTATCCTCTTGTGTATTCTTGGAATTAGAAGACAATGTTTTCCAAGTACAATTGGAATTGTTGTTTGTATCTTATTGTGTCTTCTTGGAATTGGAAGAAAAAATTGCCCAAGTGCAATTGGAATTGAAATTATTAGATGTGTCTTCTTTTACAATACAAAAACAAATTTCTCCACTTAATCGTGCCTTATTACATAATATAAAGAAAAAAAATTGGTGGATGTTTGGAAGCCAATTTTTATCTTTAAACATAGGGAACCACCGGATTAGAGAAAGAAAGTCTTCGAGAAAAATGAAACCAATTGAAAAGAGGTTAAAAAGGAAAATCCAATTTCTAGGTAAATATGCCCCTATTGTTTCTCCTCCATCATGAGAAGCAAAGACCAAGAGTTCATTAGAGCAACAATTCATTAGAGAGAAATCCAAACAATATCTCCAAGCTGATGGAGGATTTTCTTGAAGTTGGTTATATAATGAATGAAATTAGAGAAGCAACGGGTGTACAATATTGTGGTGCAGAAGGTCATGTGGTGCAATCGCTTTAACATAATGAAGTTTGAAAATATGTCATTTCCAGATTCTTCACATCCTTTTCGTGAATAGGGTTTCCTACCAGCAGTCTTAATTGGTACATAAAAATTTCATAAAGATTTTCACAACTTCTTTTCTGTGATATTGGTGGAATCAATGATCCGTTCTCAAAATGCTACTGAAATCTTAGACAAAATATCGGGAGGACAATTCATGTCGTTCAACATAACATTGCTGCCATGCGAATTTTTCATACGTGGAACAACACAATATTTTCAAATTATAAGATATATATACCGTATAAAATCGTGGAGAACATAGCGTGTTCTCAAATCGGATCTCTATATTCTAAGCAATCTTAGATCAACTGCCATTATAGTCCTTGCATCAAGCTCACACTAAGCTTTTACTTCACATTTTAGCGGCTGTGGCCTCGAGGAATATTTATTTTGATAAAAAAATATCACAGCCTGCAACCACAACAATCCAAATCCAAGCCTAGAGAATAAACACACATAGAGAAAGGAGCAAACCGCACATAAAACCCGCCGATTGCAGGGCAGGAGCAGCAGGCCCACTAGTACTCGTTGGAGGAGCAGCTGGAGAGGGAGAGGGAGACGGGGTGCCCATCATAATTAATGCAGAAGGGGCAGGGACGGGAGATGCAACAACAGGAGGAGACCGTGGCGGTGATAATGATGGTGTCCCCCCTCGAATTGACAGAACAATCACATGAAGCTTTTGGGATTTCTGGCAGTGACCACTGGCACCGCTTATGAAGAAATATGAGCCGGGTTGGGTGAGCTTGAATACTGTGTTTCCGTTTTTGAATGAAGCAATGGGCTGTGATGTGCTGCAGCTTATGTAATCCCCATGAGTTACTTGAAGCACCGAATCCTCGCTTGAATTGTACACGAACACTAACACCAAACAACCAAGTAAACAAAACCAATTAACGAATGAATAACCTATTTGATTATTGGATGAATCCGTTAAATCTTATTAACACTTAATATTAGGGTAGATTAGATTTCTTACCGAGAGAATCGCCAACCTGAAACCTGTTTCGTCCCGCCCAATCGTTATAGCTTTCGGTGTTTGTATTGTTCGGTTCTGCCCACCCATTTTTACCTCCAACTCGGAACTCATGGAACTGATGGGCATGATATCCACTCTGTATGAATGCAAAGAGATAACAGTACATGAGGATCGACATAACTGATTGATTGATCAACCGGCAAATGCAATTAACTGTTATTCGAGAGAACTCAATGCCACGTGATACTTTCTTCATTTTCCGTTTCTTGTATTTATATATCATTCATACACACTCTCCTGATGCTTTGACAACCTTTTGCTTTCGCTTTACACTTGTCCTACGACCAAAGGGCATAGGAAATACAGCATAAAATATATCACCGACCGATAAAATTCCAACCAGAAGGGTTGTCGACTCATACAATGTCTAGTCAGCGAAGCGAATTTTGGAAGACAATGACATGCAAATTGCATTGCATCGCACAACCCAACCAGAATTAGATCGCTGCTTTTTGTGAATGTTCATCTAAAATTAGAGTTATCTGCAGCTTTTTTAGGGACTTGTTGAAATAAAATAGATTCCAACTTCCTGAAATTTCACTCAAGTATTACACCATCGTGATCAACATTATTAAACAGATGCCATCACATATATTCGTCTGTTGCTTCATGTATATATAACGAATATGAGTTTTTTCTAAAATAATATCATTTTTATTTTTTTATTTATAATCAGCTTTCTTGTCAATTATTTTGGATTTCAATCTTTTTTTTTTTTTTTTTTTTTATAAATTTGAATGTATATATCATTATATTCTATTTTTTTAATTTGAATGTATATATCATTATATTCTATTTTTTTAATTTGAATGTATATATCATTATATTTTATCTGATTATATATATATTTTTAATAAAAAATATTATATTGATTTATTTATTTTTAATGGATTTTTTATATATTTAACAAAATTATCATTATAAATTAATTTATTTTATTTTGTAATTTTGTTTATAAAAGAGAGTATCAATGATCAAGGAGAAATTAAAAAATAAATCACGAATTGAAGCTAATATGTTGGACAAAATAATTGAACATATAGATAGATTGATTTCAATTATGGTAAGCTCTAATGCTCATAAATATGACATAGTTAGTAAAACTCTAGCTTGAAAGGATCTCTAATATTTATAAATCAAGACGTCATTACATATGATCAAGTTAAGTTAAGGAAAGAGGCTCAAAAGGTAAAAAAAGCCATCAAAGAAGGAAATTGAGCAATAATTAAGAACTGAAGAACTATTATTAGAGATAGAAACCAAAAAAATAACCATAAATAACAATCCAAGAAAAAAAGAAAATAACAAAAAAACATTTAAAGAAATCTAAGTAATTTCTTACTTTTCTTAAGATCCCATAAACCAATTTTAGTCTCATTGACTTGAATTATTATTATCATCATCAAATTTCATGAAATTTAAATTGATTAAAAAATATATAATTTAAAATCCTATTAATAAAATAGTTTGGATTAGCTTGAGAGAGTTTCACCATAGCATTTAGGTCTTTGTTCCTTGTAAGAAACAATAGCCTATCCCTATCCTTCAAGAAGTCTAAGACTATCCTCCTCCAAAGCACAAGGATGTCCAAAAAGCCTTGAATGAGATCCGGAAGCAGAGTGAGACGGGCGGGCAGCAATGAGAAAGGCAGTAGAGAGTAACCAATAGTAGATCTAGTGGACCCCACATACAATTGAAGGTCTAGGTCCGGTCGGTCTTCGTGCTTATTTAATAATCCAGAGCCTCAGAGACGGATCGAATCCATCTTGGGTCCGGCTAACGGTCATTTGCTCCTAACCAAATGATGCCAGTTCTTCCCACTAATGATGGGCCTCTTAGGTTTTGTGCTTATATTATCTTTTAGGTTTTGTTTAAATGTGTATCCTGTTATTAATGAATTTTCAATTATGCTATTCTTTTACTTTTAGCTTAGCATGTTTAATACAAAACAAACTGACTTTGTCATTGTTGCATTATTTTTATCATTCTATCATGGTGTACAAATAAAAAAAAAATTTAAACATTAGTAAAAATTTTTTTTTTTTTTTAAATATTGGTATTAAAGTTTAAGATAATGATTACAAAATAATCCTATAATTATTGTAGATATCAAATCTTGTTCAAAGGTTGTACATTCAATGAGAGTTGTAGTATATTAATTTTTTTATAATAACATTTATAAAAAAGTAATGATGAAATTAACATATAAGATTAATTGGATCAATAATTAACATATAGCATTTCATGTGGGTCTTTGCCTTGATGTTTTCTTGTCATGCCTCTTCCTATTTATTTTCCTCCTCTCTTCTCATGTCTTATTTTCCTGTTAACTCCAACAACTCCTTTCTATTATGTGTGATCCTCTGCAAGGTTGTTCTCACTTTGGTTATGGTGTTTCTTTCCTACTACACTCACTTGAAAGCTTTGGGCGGGGGAATACACACCTTGACAAACCAAGCCAATAGTTCCTTCCCCATTTTCAAAGCTGCATCATGTAATTTTTCTTCTCATGTTATTTCACCCAAAACTTACTTCCTTAGTCACTCCTATGCGACAACACTTTATTCTTCTTTCTTCTTAAATCCTGAAGTGGATCTTCCACTTTATTTCTCTAGTGTCCCTCATTCTCTATGACATGTTTTTCCTGACAACACATGGTCTCTTTTTCCTTTTCCTTCTCCTCCAATTGATCCTTCAGTCACATATGGTGGTCTACTATTCACTCAAGTATTCCTCCTTGTTTGTGAACTAGTTCATGTGGTCTCAAAAGTGGACTCTATGGTTAAGTTAGCAAGGGAGGTTACATCCATATTTAATGGATATATATAGTGTGTGTTTGGACCATGTCTCCCTTATGGAATTCTTGTGCAATAATAGCCACTTTGGGTACCCCAAACTTCAATTTTTTCTCTAAGGGACTTCGTCAGGATCCTTTCTTGTCCTTGTTTTAGTGCCTCTTTAGTACTAACAATAGTATTCCCTATTGAGCCTTGGCTTCTTCTCTTCCCTAGTCATATGGTGGGGGTGTCTCCGATGGAAGTTCTTTAATTGTTACCCCCACATATAATTCTTCCTTCTATGGATCTTCCTAGGAAAGACCAATGAACCTTACATGGTTTTTCCTTCTAGATCTCTTCCTAGGAGTGGAACCTATTATACTCCTTCTATCCCTTGTATTACTTAGCCGAAATTTTTATATTCTAACTCATCTAAATTCTTAGGGATGGGAATCATTATTAGAGAGGTATGAATTTCCCATGGAAGAGTGATTAATATCTACAATCGTCGGGAATGACAAGGGAAAAGCAATGTATGTGACAATGAGAGTTCTCCTTCATCTATTGACTAGTATTGGAGTTATAATGCAAATGCCTTGGTGATGAATTGATATTTCTACTTTGTCAAAGGAGTACCACCTACTCCTAGGTAGAAATGTTTATGCCCCTTCTTTGTGGGGATGTCGAAATGTTGATTGTCATCCCACTATTGGATGCATCCATAATTGAAGGAGGGGTTTCAAATGCCTTCCTATCACCGCGTCATAAGATATACCATATACCATGTACAATGATTGAACCCTTCATCATCTACATTATTGATTCGTACGAGTCAATGGAATCAGAAGATATTCCTCCTTTGAGTTCCATTTGTTCCCTCTTTCTCAATGGATCTTCCGCCATGAAGTTTTTTATTAGAAATGCTCTTTTTCTGTATTTGTTTTGTTTTTCTAATGCTACTTGGGCCCATAGCTTGATGGCCCACTCCACATGATAAGGTGTGAAAACATATTCTGATTTCTCATCTTATTTGTGATTAATTGGGTTGGTTTTCATTGATGTCAACCCTTGAAGAAAGTCTGGTAGCGAATTCCGGTAGCACAAAGGTTTGGGTAATGGACCCAAGTTTGTTTGATGTATAATGGCATGAGTTTTAATATATTTAAAGGTAAGAATATTCTATATGTATAGTACATGTCATACCATTGCCATTGGTATGTGGAACATCACATAACTCCTCACGGTTAGAGAGTTATGGCCATGTGAAGTTGGAGAACCCTCATGAGTCATCTAGAAGCCCCAAAAGGTCAAAGCAGTCAAAGTGTTTGCAAAGAATAAATTATTCAAATAATAAAGTTAAGTGATGAGTGTACTATAAGTCAAAGAGGATGAAAAAGAAACTATTTAAACTATAAAGTTAATGGAGAACTTACTAATTATGGAAAGTGGTTAAGTTAAGTGGACAAGTGGTTATAAGTGGGTTAGCCCTAAAATAAGGAAAGTGGTTTAAGAGATTTTAGAGGGTAAATAATAAAGTGAAATGATGAGTGTACTATAAGTCAAAGTGGATACAAAATAAATTATTTAAAGAATAAAGTTAATGGATAAATTACTAAGTGGACACATGGTTAGAAGTTGGTTAGCCGTAAAATAAGGAAAGTCATTTAAGATGGTTAGAAGGTAACCCCTTGAGAAAGCTACATAAAAGTATAAATAAGAGGAAAGGGTCTCTCATTTTAATCACACTTGATCATATTGAATATCTACAAGTGACTAAGGTAACCAAAGGATATCTAAGCCGAATTTCAGAGGGAAAGTGAAGTAAAGAAGGCCAAAATTCAAGGGAGGATAAATTATTTTGATGATGCTTTCTAAGGTGTTTCGGGTAAAAATGTCATAACTTATTCATAACAAACTCAAATTCAGTAATACCAAATGTATTAGTTAGAGTACAATCAGTAGTATGTTGTGTACCATTTTCAGATCTATACAAAAAATATTCTATGTGGGGCATTCTCTACAAGTTCGATATCTAGAATAAGCCAGAATTCAACAAGCTATGTGATGATATAAACTAGGTCTATTATGGAGTTACAAATCATATTTCGATGATGAAATTGATGAGGGATTTTGCTTGAAGTTGGTACATGGTTGATGCTTTTGTTTATGGTATAGGTTGATTACATGTTGATTTGTTCCATCATTCTACTCTTATTTCAAGGAGGTTGGATGGGGCAAGGACATGTGGTTGTAGCCACCTTCCTATTGTAGCCGGAGAACATAGGGGGTTGTAGTCTCCTTCTGGTTGTAGCAAGAGAATTGGGGAGTTGGATCTTCCCTCAAGTTGTAACCTGAGAAACTAGGGGGTTGGAGCCTCCTTGCAGTTGCAGTTGGAAAACAAAGGAAGTTGGTGCTTCCAATGAATGTAATTATTAAAGACACATAAGAAAAATTATTCTGTGGTTTTCTCCCGCTTTGGGTTTCCACGTAAAAACATTGGTGTACTGTGTATGTGTATGATTTGTCATGTGTTCATTGTGTATTTACTTTGCAACTATTAGACGATAATTCTACATTGATATAACACTTGCATTTTGTGGTTAAAAAAGATTAGATTACTCTATTACTGATACACCCCCCCTCTCAGTAATCCAACAATTGGTATTAGAGAAGGTTCCTTCAGGAAACAGTTTAACCACTAGAAGGAGATCATGGATTATTCTAAGAATGGATTACCAATGTTTAATGGTCACAATGGTTTAAAGTATGAGATGTGGAGAAGAAAGATGGAAGTATTTTTACAAGCACAGGGACATTATATTTGGCTATCAGTTGTTATAGAATATGATAGTTCAAAAAGGGTAAAGACTGCAACCAAGAAGGAATTGAAAAAGAATAACAAAATAACAATGGATTTCATCTAGGAAGGATTACCTAATTTAGTAAGAGAAAAGGTTGGTAAATTTTCATCAGCCAAACAACTTTGGGATAAGTTACATGACATATATTCTTCACCCATCGTAGATTCAGAAAATTCAAAAGAAGATGCAGATACAGATCAATAAGAATTATGTTCACCATGTCAAACAGATTCAAAAGATGAAGAGTACATAATCACCAGAGGTATGTTGTTTTTCTTTAATTGTGAAAAACACAGACATCTTGAAATAGAATGCCATGAAGTAAATGAGACAGAAAAACTAATTGAAAAGGAAGACATTTATGAAGTAGAATTGACTAGTGCTTTAGATAAAATAAGAGAAGAAAATAAGTCACTCAAGAAATAATTGATGAAACAAAAGGAAAGTGTTCACATTTTTGAGGAAGCCCAACAGGTCATCGAGAACTTAAGAACTTGGCTAGAAAAATCCATAAAGATTGAAGAAAATCTTGAATATCAAAAGCAATATTTGGAAGCCAACATAGAATCACAGAAGGAAGAAGCAGAAATGAGAGAGAGGATATTGACAGATCATATTAAAGAAAGAACTAACGATCTAAACCAACTTGAGGAAAAGTTTGATCAAGAAGAGAAAGGATTTGAAGAATAAATAATCACAATAAAAATTCAGCTTGAAGAAGCGAAAAGAACAGAAGAATTAATGAAGTCTCAAGTAATGAAGAAAGAAGAAGAGACTGAGAAGATTGAAGAAGAAGTTGTCACATTGAGAAGTAAAATCATCAAGCTCAATAAGAACGTTGAAGAGATAGGAACATCCACATCAGTTATAGAGAATGAAGAGAAACACTGTAGGTTGCTAGAAAAGAAGAATGAAAAAAATAAAAAGAGTTATGCATAAGTCTTCAAAGGAAAGAATCATGGTCAACCAGAATCTAAGAAAATTGTTGAAGATACATCTTCAAGAAGACCATCCATGTTCAATCCAAAAATAATATTCAATCATGATCATGATCAGTCAATGAAGAAATTTAGAAGGACTACACCACAAAGAAGATCATTCACTCCTAGGTATGCAAATTTCTTTTATGGTAATTGTTTTTATTGTACTAATTTGGACATAAGGTTGCAAATTCCAGGGATTATAAAAGAAATGTTCAAGCAAGAAATGTCAATGTGGCCCCACATGACATTGAATGTTACAAATGTTATAACTATGTACACATAGCTAGTGATTGTAAAAGCATGATCGATACTTCCATGAAAGAGAACATTGATATTAGATATAAGAAAGTATGATAAGAAAACATGAATAACAAGTGAAGAAAGGCGAGCTCCCAGATATCTTGAGATTGGAAATAAAATGAGATGAAGAAAATTCTACAGAGAAAAAGAAAGATGTCATATACAGAAAGGTTTGAAAAATAACTGAAAGAAAAGAAGGATAGGTAAATGAGGAACAGGTTCACGAGATTGTACTTTCAACAATTGTAGTGAAAGATGAATCCACATACAGAAAGAAAGAAGTCAGAGCTCAGAGAGATGATGAATCTACCAATGAAGATGATGATCAATACACATCAGAGAAATAATTTTTCTGAGCCATCCAGCTTAGAGACTCCCATGTAATATGAATATTAGACAGGGAGATTCTATGCGATAGTTGTGATAGACCAAAGAAACATCCTTCGAGCAACTTGTAGAGTTTGAGAAGACATATCCAGAGAAGTCAGTTAACAGAAGTACAATCAGTTGTAGTAGAGAAGACTTCATGATAGTAGAGTAATAAATGGGTCATCATTATGGATAATTGTGCAGTAGAGTCTTGGACAATATGGATAGAGATGGATTTGTAAGAACACTTAGCAGGTTTGGACAGATATATGATAGTTGATGAAATCATGGATTTGTATATTGGTTCATAAAGTGGTTCAGAGACAAAGGAACATTATGGATGTTAATTACACAAGAAATGGCTCGTACAATGCTAATGGATTCCAAATTGACAGATATTTTTTGGACACATGAAATGCATACATCAATTCACATTCAAAACAGAGTAATCCTCAAAAACAAAAATGACAAAACTCCCTATGAGCTATGGAAAGGAAGACCAACAAATGTGAAGCACTTTAGAGTATTTGGAACCAAATGCTACATCAAAAGAGAATATGACAGAATGGAAAAGTTTGACTCTCGTGTGGACAAAGGAGTACTTGTTGGTTACCCAAGTACAAGGAAATAATACAAGTGTTAGAATCTGAGTTTGAACAAATATGCAAGAGTTGAGACTAGAAGAAGAATCCATTTGCTAGAACAAATTCACCTGGCACTCTCATCTACAATTGAACCAAACAGTTTTGAAGAGGCCAGTAAGGATGAATTTTGGAATAAAGCCATGGATGAAGAATTGGATCAAATAGAGAAGAATGAAACTTGGGAATTGGTTCCAAGACCAAATAATAATAACGTGATTGGCACAAAGTGGGTACTCAGAAATAAATTCAATGAAGATGGACAGGTTACAAGGAACAAAGCTAGATTGGTATATAAAGAATACACATAGGTTGAAGGAATCAACTTTGAAGAGACATTTTCTCCAGTTTCCAGAATGGAAGCAATTCGATTTCTTTTAGCTTATGCATTCTCTAAGAATATTAAAGTGTATCATATGGATGTGAAGTCAACTTTTCTGAATGGGAAACTTGAAGAAGAAGTCTAAATCGAACAACCACAAGGATTTTAGTTGTCAGAGAATGCAAATTACGTGTGTAAATTGAAGAAGACCTTGCATGGTTTATAATAAGATCCTAGAGCATTGTACTCTAGACTGGATAAATATCTACAACAGGCAAGGTTTATAAAAGGAAGTGCAAACAACAACCTCTACATCAAGGTAACTCAATATAGTATTTTATTAATTGAAGTTTATGTTGATGATATTATTTTTGGAAGCAATGATGACAAGTTAAGCCACAAATTTTCAAAAGATATAAAAAATGAATTTGAAATTTCATTACTCGGAGAAATATCCTTCTTTTTGGGTCTTCAAATATGTCAAAGAAACCAAGGAATTTCTATTTCTCAAACTAAGTATATCAGAGAAATGCTAAAGAGGTTCAGAATGGAAGATTGCAAACCAGTTACCACCCATATGCAAACCAGTTGCAAGTTGAGAAAATATGATTATTCAAAGTATACAGACTCGAGGAAATATAGGTCAATGATTGGTACCTTACTATATGTGACAACATCGAGACCAAATGTAATGCAGGAAGTTGGATAGGTGGCACGATTTCAAGAAACACCAAAGGAATCACATGTATTAGCAGTAAAGAGGATTTTCAGATATCACAAAGGAACAAAAGAGTTTGGATTATGGTATCCAAAAGGAAAGGATCTATCGTTTATTCTCTACACAGATGCAGATTGGTCATGTTGCATTGATGACTGAGGAAGCACCAGTGGAACAACGTTCTACTTGGGTGAGTGTTTAGTATCATGGCTAAGCAAGAAACAATCATCAGTATCCTTATCTACAGCCGAAGCAAAGTATATTGTCGCATCAACATGTTGTACACGGGTTATATGGATGAAACAAACTCTGACAGATATACAGGTTGAGTATGATGAGTCCATTCCAATATATTGTGATAATACAAGCGCCATCAGTATCTCAAAAAGCCTGATGATGCACTTCAAGACAAAGCACATTCCAATCAAGTATCGCTTTCTATGGGAAAAAGTTGTAGAGAAAAACATTAGAGTTGAATATGTGGGCACAAAAGAAAAAGTGGAAGACATATTTACAAAACCGCTTCCATGGGAAGCCTTTGAGTATCTTTGTTAGAGACTCGGAGTAATTTATACTCCAAAATGAATTCTTTTGAATGCTTATCTTATATGTCTTAGATTTACACAAGGAAGCACCATAAAGAGGACAATTCAGGTTGGGAGATCAGTTTCAGGGACAATTCAGTTAGGGGGAACAACCTCGGATGGAAAGATACATTTTCCATTGATGACAAAGGGGGAGAGATTTATCAGATGCAGAGCATAGAGGCATGGTTCCATGGGGATTGATGGTCGCAGGGGGAGCATGAGTGATATCACTTCAGTATTCCATGACATGACTTCAGTATTACATCAAAGTGTTTCCATCAATATCAAAGGGGGATATTGTTGATTAATTGGGCTGGTTATCATTGATGTCAACCCTTGAAGAAATTCTAGTAGTGAATTCTCGTAGCCCAAAGGTTTGGGAAATGGACCCAAGTTTGTTTGATGTATAATGCTATGATTTTTAATATATTTGAAGGTAATACTATTCTATATGGATAGAACATGTCATACCATTTTCGGTGGTATGTGGAACGTCACATAACTCCTCACGGTTAGAGATTTATGGCCATGTGAAGTTGGAGAACCCTCATGAGTCATCTAGAAGCCACTAAAGGTCAAAGTAGTCAAAGTGTTTGCAAAGAAGAAATTATTTAAATAATAAATTAAAGTGATGAGTGTACTATAAGTCAAAGAGGATGCAAAAGAAATTATTTATATAATAAAGTTAATGGAGAACTTATTAATTATGGAAAGTGGTTAAGTTAAGTGGACAAGTGGTTATAAGTGGGTTAGCCCTAAAATAATGAAAGTGGTTTAAGAGATTTTAGAAGGTAAATAATAAAATGAAGTGATGAGTGTACTATAAGTCAAAGTGGATACAAAATAAATTATTTAAAGAATAAAGTTAATGGAGAAATTACTAAGTGGACAAGTGGTTAGAAGTGGGTTAGCCCTAAAATAAGGAAAGTAGTTTAAAATGGTTAGAAGGTAACCCCTTGAGGAAGCTACATAAAAGTATAAATAAGAGGAAAGGGTCTCTAATTTTAATCACACTTGAGCATATTTAATATCTACAAGTGACTGAGATAACCAAAGCATATCTAAGATAAATTTCAGAGGGAATGTGAAGTGAAGAAGGACGAAATTCAAGGGAGGATAAATTCCTTTTATGATGTTTTCTAAGGTGTTTCAGGGGAAAACGTGATAACTTCTTCATAAGAGATCCAAATTCAGTAAGACCAAATCTATTGGTTAGAGTACAGTCCATAGTATGTTTTGTACCATTTTCATATCTATACAACAAATATTCTGTACAGGGCATTCTCTACAAGTTTGATCTCTATAATAAGCCAAAATTCAACAAGGTATGTGATCATATACACCAGGTCTATTATAGAGTTACAAATCAGATTTGGATGATGAAATTGATGAGGTATTCTGGTTGAGGTTGTTGCATGGTTGATGCACTTGTTTATGGTACAGTTTGATTATAGGTTGATTGGTACATGTTTACAACAATATATCTCACAGTGATAGTGTGACAATGGTTCCATCATTCTACTTTTATTTCAGGGCAGTTGGACAGGGCGAGGAAAATTGATTGTAGCCACCTTCCAATTGTAGCCAAAGAACATAGGGGGTTGTAGCCTCCTTTTGGTTGTAGCCAGAGAATTGGGGAGTTGGAGCTTCCATCAGGTTGTATCCTGAGAAACTAGGGGGTTGGAGCCTCCTTCTAGTTGCAGCAAGAAAAAAAAGGAAGTTGGTGCTTCCAATGAATGTAATTCTTAAAAATATATAAGAAAAATCATTCTGTGGTTTTCTCCCGCTTTGGGTTTCCATGTAAAAACACTGGTGTATTGTGTATGTGTATGATTTTTCATTTGTTCATTGTTTATTTACTCTGCAACTATTGGACGATAATGTTATATTGATATAACGCTTGCATTTAGTGGTTAAAAAGGATTAGATTACTCTATTATTGATTCATTCCCCCTCTTAGTAATCCAACACTTATACCTCTAGATTCACGTTATCATTTGGTTTTCATGAGATCATGAAGAAAAAATTTCTAGCCACTTTAAATCTCCATGTGCATGTTTGTAATCTATGTGATGGTGTTTCATGTAGCCTAGTAATAACTTTCAAATAAAATTTTGATCGCAGCGTGTTGCCTTGTGTGTTGAAAATTCTATGGGATCATACTTGTCTATTAAAAAACTTGGCCTTTGTATCCCTCTATGGAAATTCAATTCTCAATGACTCTACGCAGTGCAAAAATGCAAGTAGTAGTAAGAAAATATTAAAGTGGAATTTATTTTTTTTGTTCTTGTGTATCTAGGAAATTTTGCAAGATTTATTTCATAAGATACCTCACCCAATTCAATTTTACCCCTAATTTGAATCTGTTGGCCATATGTACCACCTACTTTGAATATTATGGCATTTGTAGATCCATATGATCCTCATGGATAACAACTGTGTTTCCATTCTAATTGGAAAAATGTTAATGAATCCTATGTTATATCCCTAAAGTGAACCTGTTGGTTCACTTCATGAACTCATTGTTCATGAATATAAAACCCCATAATATCCATTAAATAAATAAATATTCATTATTAATGAATATGTTATATGAGATTTCTTGATTAGGGAATATAATGGACACACATATAAATACATGTAGGGGGAATAATTCATGTCCTTTGGAAAAGGACATGACTTATCATGACTACCACATGTTGGTGCTCAATGGGAAGGCCTGGTGTTAAACATTAATAAACCAAAAAAACCCTTACACATTGACCCTTTTGGAATCACCTACAAGCAAGTGAAGTCTCACCCAAGGAATCTAGAGGGGCTGCAGGAACCAAGTTCCTACAGTGATGAAGGGAAGTGAGGTATTCAACATGACCATACTATGCATTGTCCATTCCTTAACCCTTAATTATCATGCCATATACCCTGTGCATGCCATTACTCCACTTAACATTCAATCATCATTAAATTAAGTGTGCATGATCATAACAACATATATCAGTGACATATTCAGAATACTAAAAAATTACCATCATTGCGCAATAGCCAAAAACAGTAAACAGATCTATAGTAACCATCCATCACATGCATCAAAAATATAACACACATAAGAAACACATCAAGACACAAGGTTTTAACGCGGTTCACCCCAAAATGGGATACATCCATAATGGTTGGATTCTTATTCATTCATTCATAATCTCCATTGCAGTCATGTACACTGTGCTCATACATAAATATTCAGTAACAACCCAAACCTGCCCAAGTTTTTCTACGATGTAGTGCATAGATACTTCTCGATTGATATTTAACTAATCTCACTAACTCACTTGCTCTCCAAGATTATCCATAAACTCGAATACACACTCTCCTTTCTTACTCAAGACTATGCCCTCATGACTACTTTCTACCCAAAAAACCCATACATATTTATATTTTTACAATAGGTCTTAGCATGTTAAAATGTGGATAAAATGTCCCAAAACTCCTAACTAACTTCCTTATTTTGAGTTATAACTCCTTAAAATGAACTAACAGCTTTCCATACATGTTGCTCCTTTGCCAAAATGACGTGTGATCTGTTTCTATGTGATTCCCAAAACTTACCCAAAAATGTCTACTCCAATAGGCCCCCAACACTAACTGGTGGCTTGTCCTGAGCCACTTATTCTTTCTTATCTCCCTTCATCGTGAGCTTGGTCGCCAAGAAATTCTAAAATGTTTACTTAGCAATGGAGACCGTCCCCTTCACTTGTTCTTCTTTTGTTGTTAACTCTTTTGTGACTTGTGCTGTTATCGAGCCCTATAGCTTCTTGGTAGTCTCCCAAGTGGCTTGTTTCACCACTCCTTATGCAACTGCGATCTCTTATGCTACCTTGTATGCCTCTTCCTATAATAAATCCATATTCTACACAAAATCTTGTTGCTCTACTCTCACTTGGTTCATTTCACATTGAAGCTTATTGTTGTCTATCATTTTTTTCATCTTCTCTACTTGTGGAAAGCTGCTCATTGTCTCGTTAAACTTTTGTGATTTATCTTGCGTAGCTTGAATATTCTTCCCAATTTCTTGTAACTCAACATATTCTATCAACTGAGTCCATACTTTTTTTCTTTCTTCACAAATTTTGGCACACTCTGCTTATAAACTCTTGATATTCTCGACAATCGTGTGCACCATCTTCTCCCTTTTCTCTTTCTCCTCATGTGGAGTACCTGGTATTGTGTGTGCTTCCAATTATATAATATTTTATAGGAAGCCTTGAATAGCTTCGTCAATATTTGAAACCTTCTCTTCTATTGGAGTATCCACCTCCATTGGTACTTATGTAAGTTCCTTGTACACTTGTTTGAATTCTTGTTGCATCCTCTATTCCTTCTTCACAGCCTCGTCCCTTTCCATGGTTACTATGTTTTAGTAAATATGCAAAGCTACATTCTCTTTCGTGACCTTAACCAACTCATTAGAGGTATTATCTACGTGCAGGTTAAGTTCTTGCATAACACTGACCTGCAATCCTTGTAACATATCTATTGGGAACTTTGACAGATCTAATTCAATGTGACTTAAGGCTTGTTCCTTCTCCTGCATCTCAGTTGATGTGAATTCCATCACCCCCAATGCTCTTTGTACCATCCTGCGCTCTTCTATTACTTCTAATGACTGATAAATTGTCGGCGTCACTTCTGTAGTCCATGATGTGCTTGTTTTCTGTGCATATTCTACATGTCATTCTGGAGCGATCCTTGTTGCTTATAATATTTGGTGCAACTCAACCATTTTCTCTTGAATCTTTCTATTCATCTCCTCTCGTTGTTGTTTCATGCACTGAAATGCATCATCCTTAATTTCCTTAACCTAATCACCAATCTTTTCTATCTTTTCCTATGTTAGTTCTTGTATATTCGATTCCTTCATAGTCTTCCTCTTCTTTCTCAGTGGTACTAATTTTCCTTGGTTGATATATTTCCTCTTATACCCTATGAACATTACAATATTCCCTTTGTCATTTTATGGCCCTTCTTCTTCTTCTCTACTAGGTATTTATTAAATCTTTGGTTGCTTAGTCTATGTTGATGGGATTTTCCAATCTACATCCCAGTCTTCCATGATCAATCCCATGTATTCCTCTATTATCCTGTACTTCATGGACAACCATTCTTTTCTTGGATCCTTCTTTGATTGAATATAGATATGGTGGTGATCTTCGTTGAACCACACAACTGACTTATATGCTTCTACTATTTTTGGTTGTATCCACAGTTTATCCTAAATGCACTTACTAATGGTCTCCTTGTACATATAAAAAACAACATTATTGTCTAACTATCGCCCCTTATGCACAGTATGCCACAAATTCTAATATCTTGCAGCCAAGCATGTCGTATCTTTTTCTCCCAAAAAAAGTGCATCATCCATCTCCCTCCATGCGACTAATATAATTAAAATTAATAAACACGTGTAGTGAAATTCAATGCATTTATCTTATGTCTCTTCATAGTCGATCAATAACTAGTTGAGAAAAAATATTGCCCAGTTCGTCTACACACCCTCAACACACTTCTTGGTTGTCGCTATTACTACTGATGGTACTTGGTCCTTTCGACACTTCCTTAACAACTTATAGACCAATTATTGTGTCGCAAACCTCATTGTAGGGCGACATATGCTCGCTACATCCAAATTGTGCACTCCTTTGTGTCTATGAATATTCTCTCTCATGATCTCTGATAAATTATTTTCATTATTATTGTATGGAAATGGCAGTGAGGGGTCCTCCCCTTGCGATGGTAGTCCAGTAATTCGCAGAATCAAATATTTTTTAAGGGAGACTGGTGTATCAAGTCGTAATTAAGCTCCTTGTGTGGGACTCAACAACATATTCACACAAGCGTTGATCTCTATTCTCCTTATGAAATGTGGTATGTCAAATAAATTCAGGATGCCATATTTCTCCAACATTGTTTCCCATGCATGTGGATCTATCATGATCATCTATGTTTCTATGTTGATGTATTTCTTCAAATACTTGCTTGACACTAGCTTGGCTCTCTATTTAGACTATAATCGAACGTAACCTTTCCTTGTCGACCCTTCTCTTTCTTTTATAACCTAGCTTCCAGTTGTTTATAAACGCATTCATGCCT
The DNA here is from genome assembly GCA_009831015.1 of Picea engelmannii. NCBI lineage: Eukaryota > Viridiplantae > Streptophyta > Pinopsida > Pinales > Pinaceae > Picea > Picea engelmannii. The sequence continues at coordinate 69,093 of ML827841.1, forward strand.
AAACTTACAGTCTAATCCGCTTGCCTTAGCATTCATTACGTTCCTTAATGCTTCATTAACTCTGAATATTTCGACGCATCTGGTGCTAGAGCTGTAATTTTGTTACGATCTCTGCGATACATTACATTTATTAATACACATATCTGTCGGTTTGACATGATGTTTCCTCATAAATATTATTTCTCGTCATGTTTCCTCTTTAATGTTCTTAACTATTATTTGTACGATCACCTCTCTACGCAACTTGCTTCCTTCGTCTGTGCACCTTGCTTCTTGCTTCATTATGTTCCATGACATTTTCCTTATTATCTTGTTCACCTGTTAATCCTAACTCCTTTGAACGTTGATTCACTCTTCAACTTTCTACTTCTTCCCTCAATCATTTTCTTTATTTTTCCCTTTTTTTATGTTTTCTTTCTTTTTCTTCATTTTCTTTCTTTTTCTATCTACACTATAATAAAAATATAAGGTTACTGTGTAGTCATATTAGGGAGCGGAAGTACGACCATCCCTATATTGTTTTAGTCAAATCCCGTTAACTATCCCTTATACGACTTCTCCATCCAAATTCTCTAGCTAAATAACACCTACTTTTGTCACATATCGGATCACATATGGTCATGACCAATGCATCTAGAACTTCCCTGGGTGTTGCAAAAATTTATTGTCATAAAGAAACACTTGGTCTCCTATATGAAATTCCTTATTCTTGATATGTATGTCATGCCAAGTTGTATCGTGCACTTTCTAAACATGCTAATGAAAACCTGTGAAAAAACGTTATTCCTCTAAGTCCATTAGTTATAACAGTTTCTTCTCCATTGCGCCAGAATCTATAAGCTTCACCATCACAAAAATGAGCAGAATAGGTACGATCAATTCCATCGGCATAATATATTGTTTTCCATATGTCAACCTGAATGGAGTCTATCATGTCAGCTTCTTTCTTATGGTCCTATATTCCCATAACATTTTTGGAATCTTCAAGTCCTAGTCATCCTAACTTAGGTTGCAAACCTTTGTTAGCACATGTTTTAGGATCTTATTGAAAGCTTCTATTGTTACATTTTCTTGGGGATGGTATGGTTTACTGTTCTGATGATGGATCTAAAAATCCTCTTTCAATGTTTCAATCGTCCTATTTAGGAAATGAGTTCCCTAATCACTCATAAGTATCCTTGGACATCCAAACCTTGTTACTACATTTTCGAACAAAAATTGGGAAGTTGTCTCAATACTGCAGTCTCTTAATGGATCTGCCTCGACCCATCTAGTTAAGTAGTCCCTCAAAATATTGATATACCTACCTCCCAACCTATTATTTGGTGGATTAAGAGGCGCTACAAATCCCACTACCCACTTATCAAATGCGTGCAATGTCACTTGTTGAACTAAGGGAATTTCAACTCTCTTGGATGACTTTCCAAGTCTCTGACAAACATCACAACTTTGGCAGAATTCCTTAGCATATTTGTGAAGGGTAAGCCACCATAATCCTACACGAAAAATCTTCTAATTTGTTTCCTTTCCTGCATAGTGACCTCTTGCAACCCCTTCATGTGCCTTTGAAAGTACCATATTTTTTTCATGCTCCAATACGCAATGTTGCAGAATAATGTCTACGCCTAACTTGTACATATTTTTTTCTATCAACTGGTAGTCTACTACCTTTAGTACTATCTTCTTCTTCTGCACCACTGTGAAGTCTAATAAGGCTACTCCTATGCTCAAAAATTTAACTATGTCTGTGAAATAGTAATTCACCATGTGAATTGCAAATAAATGTGCGTCCTGTAAAATGTCATCCAAGTCCCTGCATCTCCACCTGAAAATATGCGCGATAAATGATCTGGTCCTGAGTTAAAATTTTCTGGTTTGAAAATCACCTCAAAGTCATATTCCTGGAACAACATTAAACATATGTATATTCTTCCCCCCAACACTGGCTTGTTAACTAGGTATCTCAACGCAAAGTGGTCTGTAGACATTTTGAAATGAGATCCAAGTAGGTAATGTCTAAACTTATGCAAGGAATAAACCATCTCCAAACCTTCTCATTTTTTCGTAGTATAGTTCTTCTTTATAGATGATAACTTCGTGTTGTCAAATGAAATCAGATGGTCTATCTCTTCTTCATCTGGTTGTGCCAAAATTGTTCCCAATGTTATCAACGATGCATCCACATGTACATGGAATTATTTTCTCTAGTTAGGAAAAACTAGAATCAACACGGTGCCCATCTTCTATTTCAATGTATCCAGACTCTTCTGAAATTCATCATTCCACTGATACTTCACTTCCTTTTTCAACAACTTTTCCATTGGGGTTGTGATATGTGCATATCCTTTGATAAACTTTATATAGTATCATTTATGACCCAATGTGGATTTCAATTGTCGCACTAAATTTCGTGGTGTAAAATCAACAATCACAACTATCTGTGAAGGGTCCATTAGCAATCCATGTTTACACACCACATGGCCTAACTATATTCTAAAATGCACACAAAAAATGCATTTCTTCAAATTCAATTAAATACGGTATTTCCTACACTTATCCAACATTAAGCGAAAAAGTTCAACACAATATTTTAATAGACTAAACATTTTCCAATCATCTAAATATAGTTCTAAGAACTTATGAATGAACTCTTTTAAAGTTGCAACAACTACTCTAGAAATTATTGTTGGTGCATTCTTCAACCCAAATGGAATAATTGTGTACTGATAAAAACCCCATTATGTCACAAAAGTCATCTTATATCGGTCTTCTTGCACAACCTTGATCTGGTGGTATTATGAGAATCCATCTGTAAAAGAGTAATCCTCTTGATCCCCTACATTCTCTAATACTTCATCTGTAAAAGGTGTAGGAAAAGGGTTGTGTAAACATGCATCGTTCAACTTTCTTAGATCTACGCATATCCTAATTCCTCATGTATTATTTTCTTGAACTACCATTGGGCTGGTCCATTTTGATTCATCAACAAGTTCTATAATTCCAACCTCTAACATTATGTTTATCCCTTTTTTACCTTATGCTTATATTTCGAGTTCATTCTATAGGGTATTTTCTTCACGAGTTTGGCATCTGGATTAAGTAGAATCTTCATTTCACCTAGGTATCTATAGATTCCTTTCATCTCTAAGAAATTCATTGGAAAAAATTCTTGATACTCATGAAACAATTCGACATTCTTCTCGACTGTCTCATTTCTCCAGTAGTCTCTTATGTTGGAAACATTCATCTTATCTTCTGTACCTATGTTCACTTTGCACATTCTTAGGGAATTTTCATATATCAGTGAATCAAGCTCTAGTCCTTCTACTGTGTGCTCCCCTTCAATTTCTAGTATCTGCAAATTTCATGGGTCTTCATCCTTCTGGTTTTCTTCAACAACATTATAGCAATGGAAGACCTCTTCAATTGTCGCAGTAACCCTAGGTGTATTATACATCGATACTTCTATCACAAAAATATTATTATTGATCAACTATAAGGATGATTCAGTCAACGGATTATTATTTTCAAAATTGAATGTTACCTTGAAGTTCCTGGTCAACTCTTCTCAATCTCTTATGCCTTTGCGCACTTCTAGATCTAAGTGCCATTTCTTCGGAGTAGTGTCTAGAGTATTCACAAAAGAATGCGTCCATTATTTATGAGGTATTGATATCCATGTCGCAGTACACTTCATAACATGATCTCCTAGACAACTTAATCCATTATACTCTGGCATGATACTTTCATTCTATGTTCCAAATCTTTTAATAACCATTTTCATTGCTACTCATTTCTTTTTTTGTCCTTGTGCGTAGCCCACCGTCTCATAGGGGTTACTTTCAGCACAACATCTAGGGACAAGAGTCTTTGTGGATATGGAATAAGCATTTCAAACTCAATGATAAATTTTTTTATAGGTGTTAGTCCATTATACTTTGGAGGTTCATCTATTTTGGTTCCAATCCATCTCAATGCGCAGGTAATTTGATCAAACTTCCTCATCGACACTTCATGCAATCTTTGTTGCCAATTTTATAGAGCCTCTTTTGATTCTGACACGCATGAGCCAATACTCCTCCGATTAAGTAAACCTTCAGCTATAGAATTTACATAATCATCCATTCACGCAGTCATATTATACATATTATCAAGTTCTTTTCTATTGGTTGGTTCTACATACCTTCTTCCTTCAGTGGGGTCTAACAACATAATAACCTTCAAGTCTTCCACTTCAAATACCATATGTATTTTCTTTAGGTCAATGATTGTCTCATTATTAAATTCGCAATCAAGTCCCAATAATGTTGGATAAGGTCTACTTCCATCTACTATGTCGATCACTTCGAAGTCTACTACAATGCACACTCCATTTGTTAGGAACCAAATATTAAAATAGCATAAAAACCTCAAAATAATTACTCAATGACTTGACAAAGAGATAAATTCACATCATAATCCTTTTCGAGGGGAAACGTCCTTATACATAATCTAAATTCATAAATAAAAGATGATTCCAAATGAAAAAGGTCTCCTTGGTATATATATAGGAGACTAGGAGGTACAATTACAACTAATGGACCCAAGCCAACATAAATAAAATAGAAATACTAATGTAATATTCCCCAATTAAGGGGTAATGTGCCACTATTCAGGGCTTAACATGCCCCTCCCCTTCAGAAAAGTGTTGTCTGAAATGATTGAGTAATTTTGGATGCTTATGTATAAAAGACTCATCTTCCCAAGTGGAATCTTTAGCATGTAGTTTCTTCCACTTAATGAGATACTATGAATTGGATCTATTCCTCACCTTGTGAATTCTTGTGTCAATGATAGCTTTAGGCTCCAATATGATTTTTCCTTCCTCATCAAGTTCTAGAAATACAGTTTGAACTAGGATATTGTCATCTATAACCTTCTTTAAGCATGAAACATGGAAAATTGGGTGTACTCGTGAAGATGCAAGAAGATCCAATTTGTATGCCATAGTACCAATATTTTGAAACACCTTATAAGGGACATAGTACTTTGGTGATAATTTATTATCCTTCTTAGCTTGCTTGAGGGCCATGCTTTTGTATGGTTGTAGTCTTAAAAATACCAAATCCCCTACTTCAAAACTTCTTTCACTACAATGTTGATTTGCTTGTTGTTTCATGTCATTTTGTGCCATGGTCAGGTTGTACTTTAAGAGTTGGAGAACTTATTGTTGATGCTCAATGTGATCTTCCACTACTTGAACATTATATTTTTCTTTTAGAGAAGAAGTTATGTATGGTGGGTGATATCCATAGAGTGTCATAAATGGTGTCATTTTTTTTGCACCATGAAAGGAAGTGTTATACCACCATTCTACGAAGGGTAACCACTTGAACCATTGTGTATGTTTATCAAAGACAAATCAATGAAGGTAGCCTTCCAAAAATTTGTTTACTATATCAGTTTGTCCATCAAATTGAGGATGATAATATGAGCTATGAGCCAATTGAGTACCCAAACAAGAAAACAATTATGTCCAAAAATGTCTAGTGAAGATGGGATTTTTGTCACTTACAACAATATTTGGTCTTCCATGTAGATTTTGAACTGTCTCCATGAATTTGGTGGAAACTATAATGGCTTTGAAATGATGAGAGATTGCACAAAAGTTTGTGTACTTGGTCAGTATATCAACAATCACCATGATGACACTTTTTCCTTCAGACTTTGGTAACCCTCTGATGAAATCCATGGAAACCTCCTCCCAATGTTGACTTGGGATGGATAATGGTTGTAAAATATCTGGGGTCTTAATTGTTTCCACCTTATTTTGTTGGAAAACCAAACATTCTGCCACAAACCTTTGAACATCACTTTTAAGGCCATCCCAAAAAAATTCCTTCTAGACCCTGTGATAGGTTTTCAAAACTCCTGAGTGCCCTCCTACTGGAGAGGTGTTCAATTCCAAAAGTACCATTTGTTTGAGTTGGGAGTTCTTGCATAAATATAAGCGATATTTTTACCATAGTGAATCATTTTTCCATGTAAACGTATTTGATGCATTGGAATCCTATTGCAACCTTTGAATGAGAGTCCACACTTTTTTGTCATTCTTCCATTCATCCCTTTCTTTTGTTATCCAATTAGTTTGGATGATCGATATAGCACAGAGAAAGGCCTCAACATCTTCATCCTTTCTTGAGAGTGCATATGCCACAACATTTTTCTTCCCCTTTTTGTATATGATTTCAAAATCATAACCCAACATCTTGGTCACCCATTTTTGTTGTTCTTCTAAATATAGGCTTTGTTCCAAGAAGTATTTAAGGCTGTCATGATCTATTTTGACCTTGAAGTGACTACATATTAGGTAACGATGTCATTGCTTCAATTCATGTATTATTTCCATCATTTCCTTCTCATAAATGGGTTTTTGTAAGTCCTTTCCCTAGAGTGTCTGACTTTCAAAAGAAAGGGGCCTTCCTTCTTTCATTAGAACAACACCAATGCCATTTACTGAGGCATCACATTCCACAATCAAGGTTTTTTTGAACTCTGGTGTGGTCAAGATAGGATCTTTGCACATCACCTATTTAAGTTGTTCAAAAGCTTGAGTTGCCTCTAGAGTCGATGAAAATGCATCCCTATTAGTTAATGTAGTTAAAGGTTCTTCTATTCTTCCATAGTTACAAATAGTCACATGTCAAACCCAAAAATCATCTAAGATTCTTCAATGCTTTGGGAATCATCTAGTCCATCATGGCCTTAATATTTTTAGGGTCTACCTTGACACCTTCATGAGATACAATATGCCCCAAATACTCTACCTCCTTCACACTAAAGAAAAATTTGGATGGTTTGGCATATAGTTGTTGTTCCTGTAGTAGTTGTAGCACCCTATCAACATGTCGAACATGATCCTCCCAACACTTTCTATAGATTAGTATATCATCAAAAAATACTAACACGAATTTCCAAAGGAAGGGCTTGAAAATAGAATTGATCAACCCTTGGAATGTGGAAGGTGCATTCGTAAGGCCAAAAGGCATGACCAAAAATTCATAATGGCCTTCATGAGTTCAGAATGTTTTTTTTGGGATATTTTCTTCCTTCATTCTAATCTAATGATACCCTAAATGGAGATCTAACTTTTTGAAGTAGATTTCTCCATGTAGTTCATCTAACAATTCATCAAGGATGAGAATGGGAAGCTTATCTTTAATGGTGAACTTGTTGAGCTCTCTATAATCTAGACACATACACCATGAGCCCTCTTTCTTGAGTACCATTACCACCAGTGCAGAGTAATAACTTTGGCTAGGTCTAATAATGCCATCCTCTAACATTTCTTCAACCATACGTTCAATTTCACTCTTCTAGTCATAAGGTTATCTGTAAGGCCTGATGTTAGGAGGAACACTCCTAGAAATTAGGTGAATAGCATGATCATGATCACGAGTGGGTGGAAGACCTCTAGAAATATCTTCAAATACTTTGGACTGCTTATCAATGATCCCTTGGAGATATAGGGGAATAGATGTCTTAGATGTTTGAACAAATAGTGAGAATAGTTGTACAATTACACACTGATGCCCCTTTTTCAATAATTTTTTCATGCCATTAGAGATTATCACCTTACTGGGTTTCCCTATGATACCCCCTAAGTCAATATCCTTTCCTTCCAATGAAAATTTCATGAAAAGTTCTTGCAAATTAAAATCCATTGTTCCTAATGATTGTAACCATTGGACTCCTAGTACGACATCGGGACCACCCATGGGTATAGAAATCATTGGACTATTCATTACATATTCCACCATAGTAAGATTGATCTTATGGAATTTTCCTGAGCAATTGATAGTTCCTCCATTTGCAATCATTAATTAAAACTCTGGTGCTAGATATATAAAGAAATTGAGAGCTTTCGCTAATTTATAATGAATGAAATTATGAGTACTACCAGAATCAAATAGGACTATTACCTTTTTATTTTTGATATATCCTTCGATCTTGAAGGTTTGAGGAGTGATAATTCCATCCAATTCATTACATGATATGGTTGGAGTGAACTCTTCAGAAGAAATATCTTCTATGTTTTCATCTTGAGATGGTTCTTGTTCTTGTTCTTATCCTTATTCCTCTTCACAGTCTATGTAGAATAATTTTTTCTCACCACATGTATGTCCCTTACTGTACTTACTGTCACAATTAAATCATAAACCTTTTGATTTTATTTCCTCCAATTTTTTAGGTGTCAACCTTGTAGGTTGAGGTGGTTTAGAAGAATAAACATTATCCTCTAGATAGATGTTAGGAGTGGTCCTTCTAGTAGCCATAGACATATTTTTACTTTCAACATTTCTCGCCACCCTGAACACATTCTCCAATGATTTGGGTTCCCAAAGGAGAAACTCATGTTGAATTTTATCCTTTAAAGTTCCTATGAATACATGAATCAGGTGCTCATTTGGAATATTGGTTACCTTTATATTCAATATTTGGAAGTTCTCAATGTGCTCCGCAACTGAACCCTTTTTCTTGAGATTTATCAATTGGATGAAGACGACATTCCTCATTGTATCCTCATAGTGTGATATCATTTCTTCCATGAAAATTTTCCAAGTGACAAGTGATTTGTGAGAACAAAGCCATCGATACCACACAAATTAATTGGGTTATAAATATAAAGACGCAATTCATACCTTTTGTGTGTGTGGAACATCATGTATATCAAAGAACTACTCAATCTAGAGTATCCATGTGATTGGATCCTTGCAATCAAACTTCCTCGTATCGATCTTAGGAAAGTGTTTGGTATTCAACCCAAATTTGGAGTTTCTCTAGTCTTGATTCATCTTCCTTTTGTCCTCATAATGAATTTCATGGGATACATTGTCACTTTCAGGTAGCCTCTCTATTATCAACTTTTTCAATCCTTCCATGATATCCCCTTTTAAACCATCCATCTTAGCATCCATTATCACTTCCAACTTAGATTTAGTTTAATCCATCATCCCTTGTAGTTCATATTTTGTTACTGAATTCTTTTGTAAATCATTTATGTCCCTGCACATTTCTTCACCTTCATCAACAGTCCAAGTAGGGTTGTTTGAAGGCTTATTTGGTGTAGAATTTCCCTTTTTTGGTGGCATGTTGACCAAGTATCAATGCAAGGTAGGAATTCCTAATTGGCTTAGGTAGAGGTCCTCACAGACAAGAGATTGTCAGGTGCTATAACTCTATGATATACATGTGGGGTCCAACAATAGTACTTGGCCCAATATCTCAGGGAAATAACTAAGGAGGCTTGACCATGCCCTTATCCATACTATCTTAATACCCAAGTTTTAGAGATTGTTCTCCCCGAGTGTTGTTCTCAGTGTACTAAAACAACAAGATGGCCAAAAGGTTTACTCTGTAAGTCTCAACATTATAAGGGGTATCCTGATATATGCTAGGTACGTGGGAGCTCAAATCCATAGTAGTTTTTCCTAATGTGAAACCATTCGAAAGGGGACTTCCGATATACTCTAGGTACATGCAAGAACCACATTGTCCCCAGGTTGTAACACTGACCAGTAACAATAGCGCCTACATTTAGAGACGTCGAAACATGTATGTACCTAAAATATTACCTAAGTTTCTCTCAAAATTATGTGATACTCCTTTTATCCCACTTTATTCTACTTTTTGAATCACCCCAATTGGATCTTCTAGTCAAAATATATGCAAATTTCCAAAAAAAAAAAACACACCTTTTAAACCTTGATTTGGAGGTTGTTCTACTAGCCGACCTTTATTCTATTGTATCTTTGTAATTTAGGTCCTTCTGGGTATGCAATTTTTTTCTTTAGTTCTTTGAGATGTCCTCTCTTCAATTCCATGGGTCTTATTAAAATTGGATGTCCCAAGTGGGATTTATGGTGACTTCCCCATGCCTTGCTAATGTTTTTCCTTTCTAGGAGAGCGTACTTGTAAAGCGTGCCAAGCTCACAATATGTGATATCTTATTCTAAAAATTGTACCAGCAATAATATAGATTGTCCACTATCCAATGAAATTGGTCTCACTTAATTTGGATACTCACTGAAGAAGACATCATTGTTTTACCTGGAACAATTGTTTAAGACTAGTTAATAGGAATAGTCAGCTACCATATCTTACATAGGGTGTATCTCCAAATTTAGGATGACCCAAAAGATGAAATTTTTACCACATATACCTTGATAATTCCTCTCAATATTATCTAAGTTTCATGGTCTGAAGAATAATAGAAAACGAATTATAGCGAACGTTCTGCAATGAATGAATTCAGAATGATTCAGGAACCCGATATTCCACAGGATATATGTCTGAAATGATAAATATCCAGAAGCTAATATCTGAACCACGTGTACTTTGATCTATCTAATAAATATCCCCCAATTATTTCCTTCTGAAACGTCCAATAAAAAACTTATAACGGAAATTCCAAAGTTTCTTAGATGTAGAAACAAAACCCTAAGACCTTGAACTCGGATACCAAATGTTAGGAACCAAATATAAAAATATCATAAAAACCTCACAATAAGTACTCAACGCCTTGACAAAGAGATAAATTTAGATAATAAGACTCTTTGAGGGGGAAACCTCATACATCATATGAATTCACAAATACAAGATGATTCCAAATGAAAAGGTCTCCTTGGTATATATAGGAGACTAGGAGGTACAATTACAACTAATGGACCCAAGCTGACATAAATAAAATAACAATACTAATGTAATATGCCCCAATTAAGTCTTAATGTGCCACTATTTAAGTCTTAACACCATCAATAGTGGTAATGTGCCATGAGTGGTAATGTGCCACTAGAGGCATATCACACATTGGTTGTCTATCATACAAGGGTGGTCCAGTCAAATTTGATGATATCTAGTCTACTCCCATTAATTATTTTCTTGCTTACTGGTAGGTTTCCTTGTCTTTTCTCAGATCAAACAATGGTAATGGCTCTGCTACTTTCGTTACCCATCGGTGAATTTTGTTCCCTTGATCTATCGCATCTGCTTCGGTTCTCGTCCCTCCATGCGTAACTAATTCTATCTTAGGTTGATTGTCATGTGCCTCTACTACTATCATCTGTACATTTTTGTTTTCATTCCTTTTTTATTGTCATTTCTCTATCTGTGGACAATATTTCGTTGCATGGTCTATTTCTCTACAATACGAACACATCATGCATGGATTTAGGAAATCACGTGCTAAATAACGAGGTTGATTACAATTATGACATATGATAGGTCCTCTTCCTTGAAGAAATACTCCTCTTCTTTGTCCTATGGAACATCCTCTACCTCCTTGATTATAACCTCCTATGGGAGTATTAAACTACAGGGCTCCTGATTATGCTTCTTCACCTTGAAATCTATAAGCATTGACAATGTGCTCTCTCATCATGTCCAATGCATAACAATCCTTCTCGTCATTCCCTACTGACTTAAAAAAGTTGGAAAACAAGTTCCTCATGGTGCTCTGATATTTATTCATTAATGGATAGTTATGAGGGTGGTGACCCACCGTCTTGAAAATTTCACACCATATCCCTAACGGATTTGGGGCTCTTATATTCAAGTATTGTTGGAATGTTAGACACCCATATTTATGATGGCCTTCTGTTTTATAGGTGACACACCAGATTCCCTCACACTTTTATTTTCCTTTTGTAATTTCCTGCAACTGAATAGTTAGTAAGTCTAGCTGTGACTAGAGTTGATCCATCCTTACATTATTCTCTCCTAGTGGGGATGCTTCCAATTTCATCGCAATTTCCATAGCTTCTGACTATTTCGCAATATTCTATTGTGTCAAATGGAATCATATATGTGGCAATAAACATGCAATACACCATTCTTTGTGATGTTCATCTGGAACCTGAAATGTTAAATTATATTTCAACATCTTAAACCTTTGATTAAAGTCCCATACTGATTCATTTACTATATATTTGATCTCCTTTATCTCTGTAATGCACTACGACTAAGACTTAGGCTTCTGGAATTATTTCAACAAGGATTGTCCTACCTCTACCAATGTTCTCGTCTGACCAGTAGGCATAGTATTATGATATTTCATATATCATAATAGTGTGTGATATCTAAAGGTTGTTTCCAACTACACAATCTTCACATCATCATCTTGGACATTCTTTGTATTCCATATCATGTCACAAATGAACAAATGATGTTTTGTATCTTCTAAACCGACCCCTTGAAAGAGAGGCATCCTTAAGGTTGGATCTACTCCTTCCATCATCTTCTACATAATATTCTTTCTTGATACCACTAACTAATTCCGACTCAACGTACTACTTCCACTACTATGATTACTTACACTACTATCTTTACTAACTACAATTGAAAATCTTTTGATCTTACCTCAATTCTTGGCGATGCACATAGGGTCATGGGTTCGACATAGATTTCGATCTAAGTGGGATATTCTTCAACTAGATTGAGCTGATGGATATTTTCTTCTGTGCACAAACTCCCTTCGATCTGGAATATTGCACCAATGTCTCTTTCCTCGATCTCACTATGCTTCCCTTCTCTCTCAGCCAAAGTCCTCTTCTTATTTGGTCTAAATCGCTTATTGTTTCACAATATTCAAATCTATTTGTTCATCACACACTCTTATTCACTCAACATCCTCATTCCATCCATTCTTCATTCCTTTTCTTCATCCCTCTCGTCGGTCAGATCATTTTTTGGTCAGCCCCCAATTCCCCTATGTGCACGAAGGTGCTTAGAAATCAGATTCCATTTCCATCACTCCTTTGTCGCACAAAAACATATTAATCCAGGTATATATTGACATTAGGTATCTTCTACGTGGTCCCTTGAATACTTCTCTTTCAACAACATTGTACGAGTGAGTACAATTTATGGAAAACTCAGTAACGTAACCTCCCAGCACAATATCCAACCAGTAGTCAACTGAGTGGGATGTCTTATTTCTTACTGCATTAACTTGTCGAATAAATTCATGACTCAAATTTCTCAGAACCATAGTCCAATATCTTTTATTTTGTTCAATAAATATCTAGATCCACTCTACTAATACATTCGGAAAGTCAGTGAAAAAAATTTCATGTAAATCTGTAAAAACTTACCTTTGTAACCATTCTTCTGCATTGATTCTTGTATTATGATTAAAATATACTACAAACTCGATCTCCTTAGTATTCAACCATTCTTTGATTTCCTCGTTCGTAGGCCTCCGCATCCCCCTCATTCACATATCTCAGTCCTGACAGCATAACCATTTGTTGGCATGCAGTGGGAAGACACGAGGTTAAATATTAATAAACCAACAAAACCCTTAGACATCAACCCTTTCAACATCATCTTCAATCAAGTGAAGTCTCACCCGAGGCATATAGAGGGGTTGTTGAAACCAAGTTTTTGTAGTGATGAGGGGAAGTGAGGTATTCAACAAGACCATATTATGCATTGTTCATTCATTAACCTTTAATTATCATGCCATATACCCTGTGTGTGACATTACTCCAATTAACATTCATTCATTTATCATTACCTTAAGTGTCCAGGATCATAACAACATATATCAGTGACATATTTTGAATACTAAAAATTCGTCATCATTGCACAGTAGCTACAAACAATAAACAAATCTATACTAAACATCCATCACATGCATCAGAAACATAACACACATAAGCAACACATCAAGACACAAGGTTTTAATGTGGTTCACTCCAAACTGGGCTATGCCCACAGTGGTTGGATTATTATCCATTCATTCATAATCTTCATTACATTCATGCGAATTGTGCTCATACATAAATATTTAGTAAAAACCCAACCTTACCCAAGTCGTTCTATGATATAGTGCACACACACCTGTTGTTTGATATTCAACTCGGCTCACTAACTCACTTACTCTCCAAAATTCTCCATAAATGCAACTACAAAATCTCCTTTCTTACTCATAATTATGCTCTCATGAATTCTTTCTACCCATACATATTTATATTTTTACAATAAGGCTTAGCCCATTACAATGTGGACAAAATGTCCCAAAATGCCTAACTAACTTCCACCTTTTGCATGCTAACTCCTTAAAATGAGCTAATTTATTTCCATGAATGTTGCTCCTTTACCAAAATGTTGCATGATCCAGTTCTGCATGATTCCAAAAACTTACCCAAAAAGTGTGCAACATTACTCCACTTAACATTTATTCATTCATCATTAACTTAAGTGTGCAATATCATAACAACATATATCAGTGACATATTCAGAATACTAAACATTCACCATCATTGCACAGTAGCCAAAAACAATGAATAGATCTATATTAACCATCCATCACATGCGTTAGAAACATAACACACATAAGAAACAAATCAAGACACAAGGTTTTAACGTGATTCACCCAAAACTGGGCTATGTCCACAACAAATGCCTTCTTATTCATTCATTCACAATCTCCATTACATTCATGTGCACTGCGCTCATATATAATATTAAGTAAAAACCCAAACCTTCCCAAGTCGTTCTATGTTGCAGTGCACACATACTTCTCGACTAGTATTCAACTGAGGTCACTAACTCACTTACTCTCCAAGATTCTCCATAAACTTGACTACATGCTCTCCTTTCTAACTCACGACTACACTCTCGTTACTTATTTCTACCCAAAAAATCCATACATATTTACATTTTTATAATAGGTCTTAGTGCATTACAATGTGGATAAAATGTCCCAAAACTCCTAACTAGCTTCCTCCTTTTGCGCACTAACTCCTTAATATGCACTAACTTCTTTATGTGCCCGATGCTCCTTTTCCAAAATGTCGCACAATATTCTTATGTGTGATTCCCAAAAGTTACCCAAAAATGCTTTCTCCAACACAACATTAATAGAATATTAACTTATATGATTGTTGTTACATGATGCAAAATTTTATACACTATTACAAAATGCTTATATACCCTAGGTATATTGATGGTCCTAGGAATAGCA